>PTEX01000105.1:741475-801826 GCA_003342815.1 Eudromia elegans
CCGGGCCGCGGGCGGGAGCCGCGGTTTGACAGGGGGGCGGAGCCAGCGGGCGGCCACGGAAGAGGGCGTGTCCTCCCGGCGGGGCGGGGCGGCGAGCTCTCGCGAGATCGCCGGAGGAGCGCGCGGCGGGCTACGAGTGAGTGGGGGGCGCGTGCGCAGTGGGCGCGTGCGCAGTGGGCGCGGCGGGCGTCGCCCCGGCGCGGGCAGCGGAGGCGGGTGAGGGAGGGACGCGGCGCCGTCCCCGGCCGGGAGCGCGCCCGGGGCGCCCGGACTCGTACGCGGGCCGCGTGTCCCCAGGCGGGCCCTGCCGCTCCACGAACGCGCCCAGGAGGTCCAGGCCAGGGCTGGGGATGGCCGCTACTCACATCGGAGGCAGCGCGTAACCTAAGTGCTCGGGTTTTTTAACAGCTTGCCCGTTAGTATCACCTGTGTTATATAGAAACAACCATAACAAAAGATAGTATTGATGTCTTAGCTGGTTGCCGGTCCCCTCTCTGCTTCCGCGCTTGAGAGGGGAGAAAAGCTTTTTGCCGTCCTGTAGCAGCCTCTGGTGGCCAGCTGCAGTGTTCGCGTGTGTTTTGAGGCTGGTTTACAGTTAAAACCGTCAATTTTGCCCTCAAAAGGCAGGCTAATGCCTGCAAACTTGCGCCTGGTATTACACTAACGGCGATTTTCCTCCCTCACCTAAAAGAACCCAAAATATTCCGCTGTATAAAGTGTTTGTGTAGTTGAGATCTGAGATAAAGGTAACACAGAACTGAGAAGGGCCAGAACTTAGCTGGGCCAAAAATGTAGTTATCCCTCCCGCTCCTAAGTCAGATGAGGCCCTGAATGGGGTGGTGAGGGAACAAAACCAGAAATGAGTCCCCTGTGGTGTGGAAGGTATGGTTATGATCAGTTTCATACCTATAAAAACAGTTGTTTTGAGGTGTTAATGTGAGCTTTGGGTATTTAGGACGAAGATACCAGAAATGCTGAAAAGAACAAGAGATTTTTAGAAAATTGGGAATGAAACTTTGTTGATGTTTTGTGATATGAACATTTTATCTTTGTGAGGATGAACAGGAAAAACATGAGATAGAGTTGTTGTTGAGTGAGGAAGCTTTATCGAGGGAATAAACGGAATGACAGATGCCAGACACCAGGCACTCATTTGGAAGTGCTTGGAAGACAGGTGCGGTGTCAGGAAACGTGGATTGTGTGAATTCTTTGATGTGTCGTTACTGAAACTTTTGGAGGAGGAAGGTGAGCAAGACTTGACGTTGAAAAGGTCCTGTTTGTTCCTGTTGCTAGGGATGGATGCCCCAGCTTGCGGTCAGAGATGTCCTGCTGCCTGCACAGGGCTGCGCAGTGTCTTGGAAGGCTGCCCGCCTTGCTCGCTCCCTCGGGCTTCCTTGTGCAGTCTGCAAGCCTTCAGTCATTCAGATCTAAGGGAAAACGTGCTATTTGAGCCAATCTGTGCAGAAGGTCATGCAATAATGACTACGGTGTTAATAGCTGGGACACAAAGAGCATGGCATGGAGCCGTGTTCCCAAGCATGTGCTGGGTTAGCGCGGTTGTTGGGAGGAGATGCAGCCCTGTCCTTGGGGCAAAGTGAGGGCTTGAGTTGTGAGTTAAATTGGGCAACTGAACTACAACAAAGTCCTTTCCTTCCCTCCTCCTTTCTTTCTTCTCAAGATTATTTCCAATTAGAGACATGTTCTGGTCCCTCACTCTGCAGTTTTGCAGATGGCTGTGCTAGTCCATGGGTTTAGCATGGGAAGAAATAGCTGGGGGCAGAAGAGGGCTTTCTGCCACAGTACTGACTCTAGTATTTTTTGAAGTATTTAGTGACTGTGAGGACATCTTATTCCTCTAAGCGTGTTGGCTTTTTTTTTGTAGTGTAGTGTGGTAAAATTTATCTGCCTTTCTGGTCCTAAATACTTGAAAACCAAAAAGTAATTACAAGTGAACTCATAAGATTCTGCAGCCCAGATGGATAGCTGTTATAGAAGAGTGGAAAACTGACTTTTCCTATCCCTTTAAAACTACGTGGTTGTGTGTTCTCCGAAGGTGGTTGTTAAGATAGGTGGGTACACCTTCCCTTCCTGTTCTTAGCTTGAAAATGTATTTGATGTCTCCTTCAAATAACTGTTAACTGTTCAAATAACCATTAACTGTTTGCTGTTTGTAATCTCCTACCTATTGGTGTTATAGGACTTTCACATTCTGGTAGTAGAGATTGGGAAACTGCAAATAATGGTCCCTTTTCCCGGGGAAGAAGGGTAATAAAAACTAGAGAGATGTCACCCATCCGCATTTCCAAGCTTCTGGGTCTCTGTGCAGCTGCTCTTGCCCTGTTCTCTGAACTATCTTTTGCAGTGCAGTTGTTGTCCTAGTTTGCCAAGAAGAATTTTTGAGAGGTGGGGAGCTTTCTTTTTAAATCAGTAGTGCCCCCCAGTAATCCTTTTTTTTCCTGGATATCTTTATACTGGAGTTCATCAACATCTAGAAAACAAATGTCTGTTGTATATAAATAAATGTTCCAGTCTTTCAAAAAGCAAACTTGAGCTTGGGGTGTTTCAACAGAGGCCGTTTACAATTTCACATGTCATAAATGATCATTTTAATTACTGAATTAGCAGAGACTGCTGTAGGTGCAAAAGGAGAACTTTGTTCTAAAGTACATCTCAGGCTGCTGTCACTGGTGTTTCGCTTTTTGTCCTGTTGGCACTGGAGAAAATGCTTTCCATATTAGCACTCTATAACTATGCCCAGTAGAGGAAGAGGTGTAGAAAGAGGAGGTCATTTCCTTCCATGAAAGCTTTTAAATAAACTTCAAAGTGTTCTCAATCAAATAACATATAAACTTTTGCTGCTAGTTTAGAATTTGAATACTCTCTTGAAGTTGATATATTCTAGCCTTTTAGTGTTTTTCCCCTTTATTTTTCAAATTAGTTATTGGAATTTCTTGAATATTCTGCTTGCCTGATGTGTGCAGAAATTGGAGAGATTATTTTTTACCAGGTACTAGTTTCTTTGTCATAAACTTGCTTCCTAAAAGCACCTGTTCTTAAGATGGCATTTCGTAATAATCAGGGTGTGTAATAGCACCCAAATACAGTTGGAGCAGAGGCAAGATCCTTGGGAATGTTTGCTTAGGATTTAGAAAGAGAGGTAGGGTAACGGATGGGTAATTTCCTTTTCAGAAGTACCAAAGAAAGTAAGTGCTGAATATGATCAAGCCACCCAAGGAGGATAATATGTTTTCTGGGGACATGGATGCTGACTTTCACATAGGAATGTGTTAGCACCTTGGAGAGCAACCAGCTGCTAGGAATGGAGAAAGCTCCTGCCTTCGGTTACATGTTATATAAATATTTCAATGGGACGTTGATCATTGTTTCCCTTTTTTAATAACTGCTTTTGACATGCATGCCTATTAGTGAAATTTATAGTATAATCTTTATTATAAAAAAAAATCCCAAGGTGATATATATTACTTGTTAAAAAGATAAAAAGATGAGATGTGTTTACGTCAGGCTTTAAATGGGTTTTCACTCACAGAATCACAGGATGGTTGTGGTCGGAAGGGATCTCTAGAGATCGTCTAGTCCAGTCCCCCACTCCAGCAGGGGCACCGAGAGCATGTGGCACAGGGTGGCATCCAGGCGGGTTTGGAAGATCTCCAGAGAAGGAGGCTCCACAGCCTCTCTGGGCAGCCTGTTCCATTTTTCTGAGTTGGAAAAATCAGTTTACAGCAAGGTCGATGTAGAAGTAACTAGTTAATGTCAGTTAAGTTCTGTAAGTGAAAAGTTTCAGCTGGGTAACATAATAGGTTAAAAGAGTCATTTTTTGCACTCATAAGCCCTCTTATATTTTAGTTTTTGCACTCATAAGCCTTTTTTCTTTTTTCCCCACGCATAAGCCCTTTTTTTTTTTCATTCACAAGCTTTTTTTTTTGCACCCGTAAGCCCTTTTTCTTTTAAACTTTTTTTTTTTTAGAGAAACCTTGAATTGCTTATCTGACTTGTGTATTTCTCTGATGTTTTAAAAAATATTTTAAAATAGATGTTTAGAAGGTCTTCCTGGAATTATTTTCTCTTTCCTTGAGCCTGAAAATATTGCAAAGTCAGCCTTCAGAGGCTTATGTTCAAGATTCAGTAAATAAGTGCCTTCATACTGGTAGACTCATTTTTTGGTTTTTGGTAACAATTGATATCAATTACGAAATATAACTTAAATTATGACAAAACTTGTATGGCAGGGTTTTTTTCTTCCTTTTTGTTCTTTAGTGCCTTGATCTTTCCTATTATTGGCAAAGGGACGTTTTTTAAGCTCCATATTTTTTGTCTGAGTTCTTTTCTGTGCATATAGAGTAAATTGTAAGTTGGGTTTTACAAAAGTTGACACAGCTGAAGTGTATTCTTTTTTGCCATCCTTTTTTGTGCATTTTTCTTCTGTGTGTACTATATAACTTTGAGCAGGGACGAACTCCTCCATGTTACTGCTAAGGGGAGGAACTGTGCTGCTTCTGTTGCTGCATGTGTGTCATTGCCTAGTGCGTATCTTAAAAAATTTCTTGTTTTTTTTTGAGCCAAACCCAGTTTCTTGGTTTTGAGCCTTGGATGGTCAAGTCGAGCTCCAATGAGACAGCCAGACTGCTGCCACACACACTGCTGTCTCACAAGTGCTCGTTGATCCTTGGCCCCAGTAGGTTTGGAAATAAGTGTGTTAGGCACCACTAGACACTCCCAGGCTCATATTCTTGTCCCTCAACTATTCCATGTTACTTGTAAAATTAAAAAAAAAAAATTGTTCATGCTTCCAAACAGGACAAAAGAAACTAATGACAATACTAAATCTGTGGAGGAATAGAGAAGCTACACAAAGAAACACAAGGATTTTTTGGCAGGAGAAAGTTAAACAGACACTCCAAAGTGAGATGAAATTAGGATATTGAGTTGTAGAAGAGCGGTGCTTGAGGAAGACAAGTGGAGGGGGAAGAGCTTTGTGACTCAGCAGAGAAGGCAAGAAATAGCCAGGAGGGATAGTGAAGAATTCTGGAGAACAGACCTAGTCCCCACAAAGTGCCCTAGCCTGATCTGCAGCCAAAATGCAGTATTTGCTGCCACTGGCTTCTGCTTTTCTAAGATCCGAACTTTTAATTGTCTGCGTGCTCAGCAGGTGTGATGCTGAAATTCTGCTCTTAGTTTGGCCCACTTTGCTAGCAAGTGTCACTAAAGGATAAGAAGGATGGCAAAGGGATGCTATTTTCGTGTGTGTGTGTCAAAGCAGTTGTCATCTTTCAGAAACACCTTTGCATTTTCTTTTTTTTTTTTTTAACGTGGTTAGCATGGTTCTTGAGTACATTCCAGATTTTGGGAGATTTGTGGATAGTATTTCCCACACATACAGGCTAATTTGGAGAAAATTGCTTACACCTACATCTAGGTAACGGACTTGTTGATAAATCCAAGATTATGCCATTTGATACTTTATCTGTCATTCTGTCTTTTGGGCCATAATCAGAATTCTTTGAAAGTTTTGGTGAAGGAGGCCTTTCTGTGCAGAGTAATCTTAATTATGAAGCAGTGTTTAAAAGAATATTTAATTTTTTCTGAGCTATTTGCCTCAGGTTTGGATGTGCTTTACTGAACCACATTTAAAATTTAAAGCAGATGTCATTTGTTATTGTATCCACAAAAATGCTCAGAGAGGATGTTGAACATAAAATAATTTCAAACAGATGATTTGAATTACGAAAGCCACTTCAGTGCAAGAGCAAGCGGAAATACTGTAGCTGCAGATTCATTGTCTGGCAGAGTGTATCAGAGCGCCTCAATGGAGAAAGAAAATGAAATTTGGGAAAGGATGGCAAGGGTCTTCATCGTTATTCCACTTCTATTCACTGTATGATTATATGTTGTGAGGCCAAGATGAAGAGTTTCAGTGTCCTGTGCTTGAGTGTTGCATAAGGGTACACGTGAGGGCTGCTCTGGCACTGGCTGCTGAGTCTGTTGTATAAACACATTTACACAGTCAGGAGGTGTGTGCTTTTGACAGCAACCATCACTGATTACTTTTCTTGACTGATATAATTCCTTTTTTAAAGTTCTAAATTAATAAAACAGTAGGGTGAGGCCTGCCAGTGCCAGTTTAGATGATGTATGGTTACCATACCATGAAAACTACTGTCACTTCCACCAGAAAACTCCAGTTTTGCTCCTTTGCCCTAAGCAAAAAGATCATTTTTATGTATGGACAAATTGTGCAGTCACTGTTTTGACAGCTTAAATTAAATAATGCACAACACTATTTAGCCGAAAAACGCATTTGTCAGGCAGACAAATAATAGACATTCCTGTCTTGTATTTTTTCTGTGAAAGATACTTACCAAGACCATTGATTCTTAGAGAAAATGCATTGCCAAAGTATTTACTTCATCTTTACAGACTTGATGTTTAGTGGAGCATGTTCTTTTTTTTTTTTTTTTCTTTTTAATAAAAAAACTTGACTGATGTATCTGGAGCTCCTTGTCTTGCCATTTTGTTTTTAAAAATATTCCTGCCAACAGGGCATATTCTGTGTAGTATTTTGTGTATGTTTTATTGCATATTTGAAAATAGAAAAAGGAAATGTTACATTTCTCACAGAGAATTATGTTGTGCCCCTGTGCAAGTGCTAGGAGTGTTTTTTCCTGCTTTATTTATAATGCTGAGAGATTGTAACTGCAAGGAAATACAGCTTAGATGTTGATTGCTTTGGGGAAATGAGAACTGCGTTTACTTATGTCAGTATTCCTGGGAAGATTTAAAGAGCCTGATTCAGCTTGGTGCTGTGCATGTACGTCCTGTGACAGGCAGGGCTTACTACAGAGGAAGGAAGTGCTGGTTGGTGGCATATGAGTATTTTTTCTTTTTTTGTAAAAAAGAGAGAAATCTTGAAATCTTGTCATGAAGCTAAATATCAACTTGAAAAGAAGAAAGAGCTAATTTGAAATGAGCCCCTGGGCTCCAGCCCTTGCTTGTTGGGCTTAGGTGGCTCCCTGCAGCTTTCCTGCCCCCCTACTCTGCCACATTCTCGGTTTAGGTCCTGCACTTACAAGATTGCTGAGTAGGAACTTGTGGCTACTGGATTTTTTTCTATGGTTTTAATACCTGTGAGCACAAAAAGAGGGGGAGTTTTTGGTTCCTAGTAGGTGGCAGATGGGATGAGCTTTATCTCTGAAGATCTTTCTAAAAAAAAAAAAAAAAAAAGAATCCAAAAAACTTTCTTCAGTCTGTTGAGATGACTTCATTCTGGAAGAATAACTAATTAGGGTTGGAAGGTCAGAAGATCCTTCCTTTTTTCTTTTTTTTTATTTCCTCTCTTTAATCTCCTAGACTTTAAGAAAGGTGCCTGCTTATTCTGCCTGGTCTCCCTTTGCCTCTGTATGTTCTTTCCTCTGTTCATGTAGAGTAGAAAAGAAGATTTGTTGAAGTAAGAAAATAGAAACATGATGGTAGAATAGCCATGACAGTGTTAATTTTCTATTTGTTATATTTGCATGGAGGATGCATATTTAACAAACAGTCATAGCTTAGTGGCTCTTTAATACTTCTATTTTAAGAGCTCTGAAAATTATCTTTATTTAATCAACACCAGGTTTGTGTGGTGGGCTCCAAATTATTAAAACAGAAGATGCCTTATCAGGATAGACTAAATTCAGATATATTGGGATGTGGATGATAACCCGACTGGCTCTTTGTTTAGTTTAGGAAACAATAGGTGAAGCAGAAAAAAAATGGAGAGAAAAGAGTAAACCTTAATTTGGTGACTTGTTTGCTATGAGGGATGCTGTGAGGGTGACAGAGCCCTGGGACAGGTTGCCCAGAGAGGTGGTGGAGTCTCCTTCTCTGGAGGTCTTCAAAACCGACTTGGACACAATCCTGTGCCACATGCTCTAGGAGAACCTGCGTGTGCAGGGGGTTGGACTGGATGACCTCTAGATGCCCCTTCCAACCTTAACAATTCTATGATTCTGTGATCTCTGAAGGAGGTGAATTGTCTGTGCTGTATTGTAACAAGTCCCATGTTGGGGTGGATGGTACGAAACAGCACGTGACAGTGAACATTAGGGGAATGTGCTGCAGCCTGTGATCTCTGAGAACAGCAGTTATGTACTGTGCTGCTAGTGTGTGATCAACAGTACCTAGCATTATATAGAATGATGCAGTCAGGATTTGGGGAAAATTCACGTCTTGGTTTGAGAAAATAAAGATGGTGGGAGGTAGCTCACTCAGCAACTTCATGTAGGAGTATCTGAGAAGGTATGAGAGGATGTAAAACTGCAGAGGTGTCACAGTATCCCAGAACAGCTGAGGCTGGAAGGGACCTCTAGACATCATCTAATCCAACCCCCTGCTCCAGCCAGGACACCCAGAGCTCGTGGCACAAGGTGGCATCCAGGCAGGTTTTGAACATCTCCAGGGAAGGAGACCTGGCCTTTAGTTTGTTTGATAGAAAGAGACGGAACTGTTTCCTCATCTTCTTGTGGCAGTTTATGTCCACTCTTTGGAAGACATGATGCTTGAGGTCAGAGACACTTTTGCCCTAGTGATAAACCCTTAGGCCTGACTTCTTGTCCCCCAAGATGAAAAGGTGTGTTTAATGTATTTCTCTTCATTTGCTTACACCCATGAGGGCACAGAGGCTTGATTTCATTTCTGTATCTCATGTAAATCTTGTGATGAGGAAGTATGTAGATAAATGTGTTTTCTGCTGGGGCAGATGCATGTTCCTGGGAAGTGTTTCCTGCGCCTAGTACGCAATGCAGGCTTGAGGGGTGTCTGAGCAGCTCAGTTGTTCTGGATGAGCTGCTCCCTGCTCTTCCCAGCCAGAGGAGCATGCCAGAGGGCTGCCAGGCATGTAGGAGTTTGACACCCACGCTTCCATCTCCTGATGCTGACAGAGCTGTTGTGGCAATCGTGAGATCCTCTTCAGTCTCTGGTTTCTACTGTGCGCCCCCAGGTTGAGGCTTGCTTTTGAAGCACTTCTCATGTAATGGTGCAAAAACATGAAGTGAGAGAAAAGAGGATGCAGAGGGCTCTGCTTGGTGCTCTGAAGAGCCACCTTTTCAAATTAGCTGCTGCTAAAGCAGTACCTGCTTTAATATTATCGAGGCTGTGTTGACTATTTGGTGGGATCCCTCTGTAAACATTTCCAAGACCAGGATCTTGCACTGTGTCTTGAAGAAGATAGATCAAGTGATGCTTCCATTCTCCTGGGAGGTGAGTATCCCTAACAATGCCTCCTTGCACAGTAAAGTGCACTAGAGGAGATCCCTACACGGATTCAGTCCGTATTTGAGGTCAGATAATCATCCCTCTGGTGGTGCCACAGGTGCAGTTACACAGCAGAGGCATTGCTTAGCATTAAACCTCCTGGTCTGTGAAGGTGCATTCACAAATCCAGAGGTTACTCCATCTGCCTCTGCTTCTTCACTGGTGGCCTGTGGTTCAATGATCCACAATAAATCACATTTTTAATAGCAGAGTTCTGGGGGTGGGTGGTTGCCCTGAGAGGTATGTTCTCTTTTTCTGTTGTCTCAGACCGATCCCCATTTATATCAAGTAAATGGAATTATGTGGATGTAACTACAGCATTCTACAACAGAATAGAAGGTCATAATCTATCCTAGACTTAAAAACTTAAATAACTGCAAATGTAAATTCAAGTGACTTTGGCTTTGTTAATTCTGGAAAAGGATTTGGATTCGAGAAAAAGATTTGGGAAAAGGATCCCCAGTTTGCAGAATGTCTTAAATCCTCAAAGTTTACAGTTAAAAATAATATTGGTAATAAAGTTCTACTGATCTGTCCTAGTCACAGTTTGGTGGTTATTAGTCTTGATTGTAGTTGAGGTGACTGCTCTTGGCAGGGGTGAACATTCATTTTCTTAGCTGGACAGATGAAACTGAAGGAGTGCCTGAACGACAGCTCTGATACTCCATTTGGACTGCTGTGACTGACTGACTCACTGACTTTTGTTGTTAACTGTTTGAAGTCTCAGCTGGTAGTGGTTCAGCCAGGGAATGAACTAGTATCACCTGGGACCTATATTGCACAACAAATGAATAAGATGAACAAGCTTTCTTTCAGAATGGATACTGGTTTGTGCCTGGGAACTGATTCGTGCCCGTTTTTCAATCACCTATGTCTATCTTAGACCATAGTACATAAGCTCAGAGTGAGGGCATTCCTTCAGTAGTCCTTCACATGCCTCTGAACGTGCTCTCTGCTTTTGAGAGGTCTAGTGTGCACAGACCTTTCTGATGCCATTTCATTGCTTCGCTTTGTCAGATCCCCCTGCCCACCTTGTTTAGTTGTAAGAAAACACTTAGGTTAGAGAAGTTCTGTGGCTGTGCTTAGAAATGTCTTTGGAGTTGCCAGCTTTAAGTGGATACCTGAATGGTGCTTATTGCTGAATTGTTTCAAAAACTTGCCGTGGAAATGATGTGTTTGCTTAAAGAGCTTCTCTGGTGGCTGTTATTGAGAGTTTTCAAGTAGAAGCCTTTGCAGTCTAGGATGGATGTATAGATAAATGTTTGAAGAGGAGAAAAGCTTTAGTATCCAACTGCCAGTTACCAAATCTCTACAAGAGCTCTCATCCATATGTCCATTTGCTGTTTGTTTACCCTTCCTTGCAGTTAAATGACTTGATGTTGCAGGCTGAGAGGAAACAAGGGTGTGCTCTGAGTGACAGAATGTGTTGAGAGGAACTGGCGGTGGGATTTTAATGGACCTGTGGAAAATTTGATGAAGAAAAAGCCTGTTTTGGGGTGTTTGCCACCCATTGGTGGGTCTCAAAGAAATCCAGAAAGTGATTTAGCTTCTCTTTTCTTTGAAAATTACAATTAACTGGAAATATTGGTTAATTATTCCGCAGCACTTTTTCTTGTTGGAAGAGTATATGCTCTTTTATAGATTGGCTATTATAACAGAAGAGTAGGTACTTTAGGCTAGCAAGAACCAAATGCAGTGGTACCTTCATTAGTGTGAAAAGGTGTAGGAGGTCAGTGCCTCTCCGGAAGAGCTTGCTGTTGACTGTTCTTACATGTTGGTCACTGAACTAGAGCTTTTTCTAATCATGGAAGTGTGCTGATTTGCAAAACTGAATGCGACGCTTGCTTGTTTGAAAGCAAGACTATGGTCTGGAAAGGCACCGAGGTGGCACTCTTGTGTTCTGCTTGGATGCCGTTGGGTATTTGCTTAAGGAATTTCCAGATTTAGCTCATTCCACTGGGAAAGAAGGTGAGTGTGACAGGAGACACCCATAATATTGTGCTGTTGACAATATTACGTCACCATGTATAACACTGCATGCTAAAGTGGTCAAGTTTAGCTAGAGGTGGAATGAGCTGCTATGGAGGACATGGCAGAAGCAGGTGGATTGAGAACTGGCTGTGCTGAAACATTCTTATAGTGGTGAGCAGCTGGATACGTTTTGCCCAGAGAAATAGTTCAGTGTAAGGTAATTAAACCGTAGTTGCAAAAAAAAATTCTTTCCTGAATTAATTCTGTAGATCACTATCATCAGATGAGACAGTATTAGACTTGAATTACGTCGCTGCACTCCCTGTGCTCTTTAGGCTGGGGCTCAGGCTTGGGGAGTTAAAGCCAAGAGAGCTTTCTAGTGCTGAAAACAGATTAGCTTACTAATACTTTAATTAGAAGAATTTGGAATATGTTAAGCTTTTAGCGTTGTAGCACTGGGAATATACACCAGCAAGTATCTGATTAAAGTAGCTGCTTTGTTTAATAGGATATTTAGATACCTCAGTGTAAACATGAGTACTTCTGGTTCTCTTATTTAAATTAAAAAAAATTAAAGAAAAAAGAACACAGAAAAAGAAGTCTGATGGAAAATAAGACTGAGTAGAGTAAGGCCCTATGTTCCACCTGGTGTTTTTTCTGTAGCTGGCAGTGGTTTCATGTATTTTATATCTGTAATTGGAGTGCTTAAAAATAAAAAGCTTGAGAGCTTAAAAAATGAAGAAACTGGTGTTTACAAGGATATGAAGTCTCACTTCTGGGACACCCAAGTTCCTGCTTAGTAAAACATTTTAATCTCTTAACTACAACCACTAGATGTCTCTCTTTAAAATGTTTTAGCTGTCTCAGTTTTGATGGTTACCTGTTTTTTCCCCTCAGTGTCTAAAATGAGAAATCTTTACTATATTAATGTTTTTGATGGAGGTAGAGATGATTGCATCTGTATTTCAATAGGAAAAATGAATGAAATTGCAAGTTGTGGTTAAGTTATGCGTAGAGCTAAATTTTCTTTTGTTTAATAAGTAGCAATGTATATAGCTGCTTTCTTATATAGTAATTTCTGAGTTTTGGTCAGAGTTAACATTATGTGGTGGTAAAACTTTTTCTGTGCATGAGAAGTATGATGACTGATCGTGTCTGTCAGTGTTCATATTTCTAAATACTGAAGTTCTGTAAGTAATAAGAAATGTTGTCATTTAGAAGCACTAAGTAGTTTCTGCAGTGGGCAGTTTCTTCAAGGGGGAGGTACAGGCTCTAGAAGAGCCGACTCTTTCAGGCTACTTGGAACATCCCTGTTTCAAAACTGGTGAATGGAGATGCTAGTTGGGTAAGGCAGATGAGTAACGAGCTTATATTTAAATAAGGACGCTGGCAGTGTGGTCAAAACCAACAGTACTGCACTGAGCCAAGCCTCATATGGGCTAAGATCCCAGATTTGTTTCAATCAATATATGTGTTTCCATTGACTTCAGTGGGCTTCAGACAAAGCCTTGGGTATAGGGGTGGCAGAGGCGTGTTTCCAGTTTACCTATTCCTTCTGCATCCTTGTATCCCTAGGCTGACCTCAGAGGCTGAAAGGATGCAAAGCAAATGCCATTATCCACTTGGATCACTGTGTTCAGCAGTTGTGCTTAGGTCTCCTGGTGTGACAGGGTTCTGCGCTTAAACGAGGCCTCTTGTTCTGCTTTGTTTTTTAGATGCCATATAATGAGCGTGAGTCTGCCAAAACCAAACCAACCAAACAACAACAAAGAAAAATCTGCTTTGGGTTTGTTGCAGGGATCCTTTGCCTTTCCTTAGCTGTCTTTCATTTGTATCTACCCGAGCAGACCTTGCACTGCCTTGCAGTCAGCCAGGTCAAGGTAGTCCGTACAGGCACTGTGTTGTCTCAGTCTTGTGGCACTGCAGTAATAGCTTAGGAGTGTTGAATGCCAGAGAGTCTAGCTTGATTTATGGAGTCATCTGATATCCTGCTGAACACCAGAGATGAGATGCTGAGGCATGATGACTGTCTGCAAGTCTGAATCTGCAACGCATTTCTGACCCAAAACAGAATTTCTGGGAGAAAAAAATCCTAAATAGAGCTTGATTATGGAAGTGGGTAGTGAGTAATGTCTGTAGCTATGGAACTCCTGTTCTATGACAACTTAAATAAATGTAAGTCTCTCCTGATTAATTTCTCTTTCTCACTTCCTCTTAGTGTGGAGCTTTGCCTCAGAAGGCCCCTGTCACCATGGGCACACCAGTGTTCATCCTCGCTGCTCTCCTGGTGCACTGTGTCTTCCTGGCCTCCATTTTTGACATCTACTTCACCTCCCCTCTGGTTCATGGTATGACTCCTCAGCAAGCTCCACTACCCCCTCCAGCAAAACGTCTCGTACTCTTTGTGGCTGATGGTCTGAGGGCAGATGCCCTGTTTGAACTGGATGGCCACGGTGCTCCTCGAGCACCTTTCCTGAGGTAAGTCCATCTGCAAGTGCTTTAGCAGTTGTTGTTCATTAACATGGTTATCTTAAGCTAAGCTGCTAGTGAGGCTTTTGGGAGAAGTGCTTAAAAAAGAAGGGCTCAGTAGGTCTAACAGCATGTTGCCACTTGCCATTTGTTCCACTTTCCCGGGAGCAGGACTTGCTGGCTCCCTTACGCTATTGCCAGCGTGTCTCATTGTGCAATGATGTGGTCTGGTTTAAGATTGTGGAAAGCTAATGCAGCACAAAAGAGTGCTAGAAGCCTTTTCCTCCGAGTGCTTAAAGTTTGTGCTCCCCAGGCTTCCTTGTTTTCTTACATCAGGGCAAATATTTGTAAGTCAAGTAATTTCCTGCATGAAAAAAGTGAACAAAATTAAGTAAACCTACTCTTGCATAATAGTATTGGTTTAGCTTGAATATCAGAACAAATCCAAATAATCATTCTTCTGGAGTTGTCACAGCGGTTCCAGTCTGCTGTGGAAACACAAGGAAAATCTTCTGTACTGCAGCACCTGTGAGCATAGGTAGGACTACTTGTAGCTGCTCTTGCTGGGTTGCAGGTTTTCTATAAGGTGCTAGTTGCCTCTTGCAGCTGCTGCCACATCAACATGAGTTTTTCCTGCATTCTTCTGGGCTTGGACTTCATGGCTTCTCCAGAGTATTTTTTTTTTGTATATATATAATGATAAAAGTGTTGGTCTTTGCACAATCAGCAAGCTGGGAATGCTGTAATGCCCTGTCACTAGGAGCAGTGATGAATAACAACTAGGGAAGAGTTGTACTGGATAATTTGCTGTTAAAAGTGTGTCTTGAATTTCTTCAGATTCAGCAACTTGGTGTTATCACACCTATCTAAAAATAAAAAGGGAAACCATATATCGACTTCCATATAAGCCCTAAAGCTGGGAAATTTGCAGTTTTGCTGTCTTTTCATTATCTTGTTTGTGGAGTTACAGCAGACTTATGTTTTTCAAAAGCATGAAATTGAAACACTGACACCTGCAATGAATATGTGGGGGACGGGAGGGGAAGACCTGCCTTGCAGCTGGGTTAGTGCATGGAATAGCCTGCCAGGGAAGTGTGCAATGGCACCCCTGTGTATCTCACTCTGCTCATAAATTCACACCTGTGGGTATGTAGGAGCATGAAAGGAAAGCACAGAGCGAGCTCTGCCCTCTGGAAGGTGCAGGGCCACATAGTGCCCGAGATCTCTTCCGTTCTTTTATACTGCTAGAGTTGAGAAGGAATCTCCATGTTGGGTCTACAAAGCCTCCAGCTGTCCAACTTCTGCAAGATCATTTTACAAAACAGGATCAGATGCTGGTGGCTGGAACTGTCTTTGCTGTTTTCATTCCTCCAAGTTACTAGTGTCTGTTTGCCCATTTTGAGACAGCCCAGAATATAAGCAGTTTTACATAAAAGCTCGTTTTTGGACATTCTTTCCAAGTGTCAAGTGGTCAGTCCCTTACTTTATAGCAGGAGGCAGCGAAAAAACTGGGTCACCTTATCTGGGTGGAACATTTGGGAACCACCATTCTGTTAATGAGGAAAGATTATCATTAAATGAGTAAGGGCCATTCTTGTCCTAACATGCTGGGAAATGGAAGAGAAGTTTTTAGTAGATACGTAAGATTAATAATAAATATAATCCATTATCCATGAAGCAGATTGCTGACTTGAGGTGTGCCAGCTCTCTGGTCTTTTCACCTACAAAATTCCTTCAAAAACCAGCGGTTTCAGCAGTGTTGAGAAAGCTGCAAAGAGCCCTGGGCAGTGTCTTCTGAACTGCGTTGCTGGTGCATTGAGAACTGTGGGAAGACTTTTTTTCCCTTGCTTGGCCCATTTCAACTGTATTATTGTCATGACCATCGTAGGTATGGGTTGCTGTCTCTGCTATCAAGGAAAGTAATTTTTAAAAAGATTCTGCTCAGTAAAGGGTTTTGACATAATTTTACATGACTAAATGAGTTTTGAAAAGGTAAATGCTGTTCTAGTTACGTTTCTTCTACCTGACTTGTCCACATTCTGTAATACAGAACCTCAAAAGCCAAGGCAGAGGATTACCTTTCAACTTAATAAAATCAGTTTCTTACCTGTTTACGCCACAAAATGCAAGTAGGACCCAAACTTTTTTTATTATCGGAATTTTCCGCTAATGGTAGTGCAGTATTTTGATCAGTCTCTAATAGAGAGGGAAAAACAAAACATTAGAAACCTCTTTATCTGATACTGAAATATGTTTTTCAAAGTAATATTTCTTTTAAGTACAACCTGTCTTAAAACATAAAGGACCATGAGCTAGGAGTATAGCAGACTTCTTTATATCACTTCTTTCATTCTTCATTGTAATATTTGGGTTATATGTTTGAAATAGGCCTTAATAGATGAGATGATTTTAAAACAGACAAATAAATGAAATAAAACAAATAAAAATCCAGTCAGCTCCGTGGGAATCCTAGTCTTTTAGATTGCTTTGACTCTCACTTCATTACTGAGAAATAGGTTTGAAACAGAGTACACAGATCTTGCAATAAACAGTTGAATGAAATAAGGATGTTCTCTGTTAAAAGGTTTCAAAACGTGAACTCAGTCTACTGGTAGGCTGTGAACACATGCAGTAACACATGCAATTCTGTATTTTGAACAATAAAGCTCAGAGACTTCTATTTTTTATCTTATTCTATTCTTTTATCTTTTTTTACATTTTAAGCATTTGTGTAAGGTATATCCCATTTATTTTACCTTGCCCAGGCAGTGGGCAGTGAATATTTCTTCCAGAAGATGGAGACAAGAAAACGGTGCATGGTTCTGCTCACTGCCTGCTCTCCGGCAGGCTCCAGCTGCTCGTGTCTCCAGCAGACGAGAACAGCCTGCAAGGCCGTCTCTCCTGCTAGCGCTTTTTTGTCCTCTACTTTCTCATCTTTTTATCAATTATTGCTATTTCTGTGCATGCTGTTTAGACAACTAACACTTCCAGATGTTTGATGAGAATGTATTCACTTTGGTGAAATTACATAAAATATGGGACTTGCCAGGATTTGTCCATGTTTTTCAAATGATTTGCGCCTTAGTTTTTCCGTTGTTTCTAAATCCCCTTGATGCTGACTTCGAAGATTCAGCACAGATAAAGAAGACAGACGTGGTTACAAGAGCTAATTCTAATCGAACATATTTAATGAATAAAGGGAGATTAATTTAGACATTTTCAATCTTAATGGAAAGAACAAAGAAAACACTATACCAGGCAGCAACAATCTAGTGGGAGGGGAAAATTAGAAAAGAGCCAAAAAATAACATTAATTCTAATTGTAGCTAAACTTGCCTCTTTGAAGTGCTGGTGACCCTCAGTAGTAATGATCTCCGCCATTTGATTTGATGATCTACAATTTTGAAGGACGTGCAGGTTAATGTTCTGTTTGCCCTGCTGCAGAGCAAGCTACAGGGAAAATTTCTTTCAATTGGGGCTTTTTTTTTCATTTCTTGCCTAGTACCTACCTGTCACTCCTAAGTACAATGGAGTGTTAAGCACTAATGACTTTTATCCTGTTTCCAGGAGCATTCTAGAGAATAACGGTAGCTGGGGAATCTCTCACACCCGTGTCCCAACCGAGTCTCGACCAGGCCATGTTGCGCTTATAGCTGGATTTTATGAAGATGTCAGTGCGGTTGCTAAAGGTACGCTAGTTCTGAAGCTTTCAATTTCGTCCTCCTCAGTAATGTGTTTTAGTGATGCGGTAGGTTTCCAAATGATTGCTAAATACTGGTGTAATTGTTTATATACTCAGATTATGAGGAAAACATCAGCTTCTGAAGGGAGACTGTTAACAGTGAATATTAACAGCAGTGAAAAAATAGGTTCACATGCTTTCATTTTAGGATAATTTACTATATTGCAACACAGTGAAATTTAAGTATAGTGCTATTAAACTGTAACAGCAAAGGTGACTTTGCTTTTTTGCTTATAGGCTGACTTCAGCAGTTTTAATTATGATTGGGGATGCACTGGGAGATGGTTATGTAGGTAACCATAAACAGGAAGTGAACTGCTGTGTTTGAACTGAACTACGTTGTTAAACTGAGTTAGAAGATCAATAGCAAATCCAAGCAGAAGCCCCAGCTCCGTGTTTTATCCAGGGAGCTATCGCTGTGGGGTTGATGATTGGGAAGGTGGAGCAAGGCCTCACATTTCTGACTTGCTGTTTTGTATGCAGCTCTGCCCTGTCCCAGGTCCAAACACTTGCAGTGTGGCGGGTTGCTTTTGGAAAGGGGAGGTGAGAGGAATTATCCGATGTTGTCCGTGTTTCTAATCCAAAGGTTCTTCATTCTCACTTCTATAAATGTAGATTTGGCAGGAACGGCTGTTAAGAGCATCTCTGTCAACTACCTTGTCATGGAAATAGAAAATCTTGAAGGTTTTATTGTGAAGGGGTGGAACATAGCTGTTAATATGATACATGAGTGTAATTTATTGTCTCAAATGTTGAAAACGGAGCGCAGAGGTCAGACAGCAGGGAATATAGCATTGAGGAGAATTTTAGCTTTGGAAAAGGTAGAACAGCTACTTGGTTTTTTTTTTTTTTTTTTTCTTTTAAAATCTACCTTATAGGATTGGCTTAGGTTTTCAGCCCCTTTCATACTGAATGGGGCATGAATTGCAAGCGGGCTGAAACTGAAGTAAAACTGGGGCCTGCACTGTAGAGTCCATTGTCAAATAATGGAGATTTTTAATGCGTTTTTGCCTGTACTGTTGATCTTAACAGTCAGTGAGATATTTTGGCAACCCCACTGAAATCTCTGTGTGCTGTATATGTGTTTGTGTGTGTGTGAGGTGGACGTTCTCCTTTTTCTTTACTAGGCTGGAAGGAGAATCCAGTGCAATTTGATTCAGTTTTCAATGAGAGCAAATATACTTGGAGCTGGGGAAGCCCAGATATTTTGCCAATGTTTGCCAAAGGTAAGATTTAAATTTTGTGAGTCCTTAATATGCATCAAGTAATAAAATAGTTTTTAAGTTTTTACAGTTTTTAAGAGTTAAATGAAGTAAGTATTTCCACTTCGTGCGTTTTAGCCATTCTTCATAGATCTTAATTTCTAGTTTCTGAATCTCTATCTGTCACTTATTCGTTAGACCTTACCTATTTCTGTTGAAATACTTAAACAAAAACACACCTATAAATAAAAGAAGATATGTATTTTTTTTCATTGGTTGCTGTTGAACTTCAAAGCCCTTGTTTGCTGCCATGCAGCTAGGGCTCTTCTTTTTCTTCCATGCAGCCAAAGTGAGTCAATTGATGGAACTGGAGCTGTCCCTTTTCATGTGCCTGGTGTGGAGAAGTGGCTTAAGGTGGATTCGTTCAGAACAGTCATGTACAGAGAGCAGAGCTGTGTACGAGCTCGATATCATCTCTGTAGCTGACATCTTTCCCCTTGTGGGTAGCGTGTTGCCGGTTTCTGTCAGCCCAGAGCACTTGATCCCTAACGGGCATGATGTGATGGTTAAACAACGTTTCAGCCTTCTAAAGAGCCTTGGAATTTCATCTCATTTTGTTGGTGGAAAAATGGGAGCACACGCACCATTTCCCTCAATCTCGGAGTAAGGCAAAGAGAGCTAAGAGAGGTACAAACTAGGGCAAAAACAACAAAGGACAAATCCTACTGTTGTATTTAAATATTGATATTCAAAAACTAGAAAGAAATGATGGAATAGCACTAGAATCTAATTTTATAAAAATTTTGAATTTTTTTCTCATGAGAATTTTTGAACTTTATCTCATATTTAGTCTCGTCTAATCCACCTCCTGCATACTTCCCACACACTCACCTCTTTTTTACATTCCTGGATTGACTGTCATAACAATTTATGATAAGCTATTAAAATATCTCCTCCTGATAGTTTTGATAATTTATGCTTTCCCATGACCTCTGATTGCAGATTGTATTTGGGAATCTTGGCTGGGATGAGGGGAAAGGTAATAGTATGCTACCCTTGTGCAGATTATTTTCATTTCTTGGAGCCATGTGTTCTTGGGAAATCAACTCTCAAATTTAAGAATTTCCCAAAGCCCTGTCCTTTAACCTGTCTTAAATTTGAGCAAGAAGATAAGCAGAGGACTGGAAGCAGCCTTGGTCTTACTCGGAGGGCTGTACAAGGGTAATAACTACAGCTCTTGTTTGTTTAGAAATATGGCTTGTTCTGAGGAGGCTCCATTAGTGGAACTTTAATCTTTTTTTGCTCTCCCCAAAAGTCCACTTTGTATGGCCTGTAGCTACAATGATTGAGAAACACTTAGTGTAGTACTGTATTTGAGCAACAGATGTTGCCTTAGAAAAAGGCTTGTAGTTTATCATGAGAGGAGGAAGGTAAAAAGGAGGAATAACTCCTCTGAGCAGAGAAGGTATTTCCCCTTTGCCTCTGCAGTGTAAGCTTTACCTGCAAGCAATCTATTTTTGGCTGTATATAGACTAAATGAAACCACTCTTTCTTTGACAGAATCTTTCAAACCTAGGGTTTTTTTACAGTGCAGAAAGGAATGTGTTCTTAAGGTTCTTATTCCATCATGAAATAAATAAATAAATAAATATTATTCACCACACATTTTACTCAAATGGGCATGGATCTTATGGCGAAAGTAACTCAAAATGGTTACCATTCTTTTGCATATCAAAATATTGGTTAGTTTGGATGTGTCAAGTTTTGTAATGTGCCAGTACGGCAGAATTTCAGAGATTCCTCACCCTCCCTCTCATCTGAGCTCTGTTCACCCGCAAAATGCATCAGACGCAGGAGCTGCCTCACTAGCAGAGTTAGAGATTTGTGTCCTGCTGGATATCATCTTTTTGCAAGAGAGAGGTACCTTGATCTCTCATCCTAATGTTTGAATCTTCTTATTGAGGGCTGAGAGAACATGTCAGGTGGAAGCCTGCAGCAGGGACAGCTGGTTTCTGAGACAGAAGTTGCTGGTGTCCAGTTATTTCTGTTAGTGCACGCGATAGCACCAAACCTGATAAAACTTTCAGGGTTCCTTCTGCTGCTCAATCCCTTTTTTGCTGCCTCCTCCTGTTTTCCTCAGATTTAAAGGAAGTATAAGGCATGCTGTTGTCTACTACCTTTCAAAAGACAAATATGAAATATTTTAAGTGGTAGACTAAGTAGGCTGCCTGTTTCCTCCCGTTTCCATCTGCTAACTACTTCAAAACTTCCCTGTGATTGCTCCTAGCCAAAGCTTTTGTCTATATGAATGTGGGATTGGATGGTTTTTCCTTTGGGATCCGTAAGCTGTAGATGTGCCTCTTTACTGTGTACTTTTCATTTACCTCTCTTCTGCTGCCCTTGGCATGGTACCCTCCTAAAGAGATCTCTTTTGAGGTTTACTGTAACACTGCAGAACAGCACAGAACAGCACAGAGCCTCTTAGAACACTGGTCCTTCTTGCGGTGATCACCATGGCTTATTTCTTCTTCCTTCAACCTCTCTTATCTACTGAGTTGAACTCCTCAATGATTTTATTTTTAATAGCTTGGAGTAATTTTTTTCCCTTTTCTTTCAAACTGAGAAACTGCAATGAGAATTCTGGGCTGTGAGTAGTAGTAGCATCTCCTGGGGAATCAGAGAAGCTGTCTGTGTTAGCTTTCATCTTCCTGGACAGAAATGCCTGCCATACACTTACATGGGTTTGGACATAATCTTGGAAAAGCTGGGATGCTAGTTCACTTGCAGCCCTTGAGGTCTACAAAACTACATTATATAATTGCTGCTTTGAGAAAAATTGGTTGGATTTTCTGGCTGTCCACTGGCAGCAGAACATTTTCTCTTTGGGAGTTTGCATAGACATAATGGAAATAGCATCTCCAAACTTTAACAGCTCAACCACTAGCTGAAGAGTTTCATTAAACCTGCCTAATTTCAGATCTTTCCAGGATCTCAGAAGTTCACTTCCTTAGAGATCTTCATCTTTATTTCCTCTTTCCCTACTTCATTGCCTTTACACTGAGACCAGAGTGAAGTTGTCTTGTCTAGATGCAGTGGTTTTGGATCAGTGGACCCATTGTTCAACTTTATGCCAGTAGCTCTCTCATATTTCAAAAACATGTTTTGAAGTTATAGACCTTGCCTTTTGTCCTTACATAGTTGTCTGCTTGGTTTTCAGCGCTGAGTTGACTTCCAGGGTTGATATAGAGTAGTTAAGTTGCATCGATCCTGTTCCTTTCCTCACCTGTGTTGTATAATGGCAGGACATTGTCTAATATAATTCAGTTTAATAACTACTGCTTAAGAGTCTGGGATTCTGATACTGTAATCTGTCTTCTGTCAGGTAATTGTTAAGCAGCATAGCAGCAGGTCCTAAAATGACCCCTTTAAGCTCAAATGAGACCCTGGGTGCTTCGCTTCCTCTGCTGAGTTTCCTAGTGAAACTCCTTTTTCAAAATTAAATTGCTGGCTTTACTTGCTTTAATTGGATTTTGTTCTACTCCTGTCTGCTTTTCCATACTTTATTTCTTCACCTGAATCTACAGGATAGTATTGGCTCAGAGATACTGATAAGCTAATGACTTAAAACGGTATTAAGGCTTCAAAGAACCCTTCAAACGAAGGAATAGTTTAAATTAAGGGAAAACCCCTTCTTTTTTCTCTTTTTTTGTCCTCTAGCTTCACTCTGATTGACATTTTTGTGTGTTTTTGCTCCTGGATATTAATATTTGTGTATTTTCAATTAAGAGAAAAGGAAGAAAACATTTTACTGTTATCTAGCATTATATCTATATTGTTTTTGCAGGTGCTAGTGGAGATCATGTTTATACATTTTGTTACACAGCAGAGAGTGAAGATTTTGGAGCACAAGATGCAGCAAAGCTTGACAGCTGGGTTTTTGATCATGTTAAGGTGAGTAAAGACTCCTTTTATGCTGCCTGTGCATAAAAAGCACAATTGGAAGGTGATGTTAATTATAATTTTCTCTGTAGATCTAGGAAATATTGCATTTATAAAAAAATCAGTTGTTTGGGTTAATAATCAGAAAAATGCTTGAATGGATTCTCATTGTTAGCGTACTTAAAATTTAAAGGAAATATTTGTCAGTCAACACTAATCTTAAAAAATACACTTTAAAAATATTATGATTTCCTCTAAAATTTGCATATAATCTGAACCCCTTCCTTTTGGAATATTACAATCCATTCAAAGTCTCGGATATGTCAGTAAGTCTTGATTATGACAAAGGAATGGAGAACGTTCTTCTTGACTAATTTGTGTCAGGATCCTACCTACTGTAACTATAAAGTGTTAATGTGATCCATGCAGTCGACTCTTTATCTGTGGTGACTTACACAGAGGAGCCTGAGCTAGTTCTGTGATACAGGCAGCTTGGGCCCTGAAGCAGCCGGACTCCCTCACTCGGTGCTTTGTGCTGCTGACTCAAGTCCATGCTGGTCCATTGACTGTTCTTTTTTTGTGATTCCCTCACTGTACATATTTGTATCCCAGTGCACGTAGGTTGGATTTTAATTATTGTGAATGCCTGTGTTCATGTGCTGTGCTATCCTACTTGACCCGGATAATGAAATCTTGGTAAGTGGGTATTGGCTTAACTGTTTATATCAATGGAGCAATTAGGTGAGTTTTGACTCTCTGGATTTCATAATGATGTTGAATGCAGTTTAAGATTTAATAAAGCTTGCCCACAGGCTCTCTGGACAGCACTAATGCAAGGAAAGGGTGGGTCTGATTTAAAGAATGATGTAGGTGGAGAAGAATTCATTACAGTTTGCTAATTCTCAAAGAGGTGATTTTTCTGAGTCTGGAAGTGGAAAGATATTTCTTTCTAATTGCCATCCTCTCCCTGAATTTGCACTTTCGCTCGGTTACGTGTTGTAATGTGCATGAATAATGCAAAACAAATCAGGCTTTTAATTTTACTTGAATAACTGCTGTCTTAAAGTTACACCCTGCTGTGACTTGGTGTTGCACAAGTATTTGAGGGTGGTACCATCCTTTTTCCTTCAAAACACCTTGCAGCATTTCTTCTTTCAGATTAAAATTAAATACTTACTGGTGACTTCCTGCTTGGAACCATCTTCATTATTTTAAATACATATTTTGCCTATCTACATTTCATGCTGTTGAAGGGGTAGGGCTTGACTGACTAGTCTAAAGCATTCATTCCACTAATCATCACTTCTGTTGCACATCAGTGATTGCTTCCGAAGCATAAAAGCTTGAGGCTGACTGAAGCTGAGGTCTCTCTGCTGTTATTCCAGCAACTACATCAATGAAAATGAGAATTTGAAATCTACTTTGACTAAGATATTTCTCCCTCACTTGTTGAATTTTGTCTCAGATATTAAATGCCATATCATCTGACCCTGTCGCGAGCAAGGTGGTCCCTAGGTTTCTGCCTCGGCTCCATAAAGTGAAAGGCACTCAAGTCTCTCTCTGGTGTAGTCAGTCTGTCCCAAGCGTGAGGAGGGCTGCGTGTGGACAGCAAGAGGACAGGAATAAAATGGGCCCTAAGGTTTGGGGCTGTGAGCTCTGGTATCCTCAAGTTGCTCCTTCTTGCTAACCAACAACAACTCAGTTGGTACGGAGATCTGTGAACTCTTAACTAGTTTATACGGTATGGGTCAGAAGCAGGCTGCTTATAAATCATGAGGGGAGGGAAGAAAATTTATGGATGCTTTGTAGTTCCTCTTATGCTTTTTGGACAAATGACCTTCACTTTGATCTAGACTTTTTTTTTACTCTGACAAGCTGAGATTTTCTTTTTCTTATTTATTTATTTATTTATTTATTTATTTATAGATGGGTTAAAACTCCATGTGGAATTTTATTATTCTGTGGTAGTAGTTTGGTGATGGCTCCAGAACCAAATGGGTATGGAGCTGACAGAGCAATTTTGCTGTAAGTCTTCAAAATAATTGGGAGACTGAGCAGAATTTGCCCTGATGTGGCAAGTCTTTTACTTGGTCCATGCTTTTCCATGGGTTCCTGCTAAGAAAAAAATAAGGAGGAAAATACTGAAAGATTAGATTAAAAAACAAACATACATCCCTTCCCCAAACCGTTGGTTTCTTTCTATGCATTTGAGATGTATTAAATTGTTTTTTCTCAAAATACTTAGCATTGAACATTTAGGTCAAACTGATTAAAATATCCCAGGCACTCATGCAGTTTTGGAAATGTGAGAGTGTCAATAATGCACATCAAACCACAATTTAACTTCTTGAAAGTGTATCTATCCTAACCTGTGGTCATGAAAAGCTGGCCTCTACTGGCTTATATGCACGTGGACATTCAGATGCAAACATTTGTCTTCTCTTTTTTCTTGAATACAGTACTTTGTTTTTGCTTTCGTGTCCCTGTTGGAAGGGCTGTGCTAAGACTTCAGTCTCTCCCTTCTAGGCAGGGTGGGGATTGGACTTGAGAGCTGAGGGATGTTAAGCTCCAAATATCTGCAGACACAGTGTCATGTCTTGATGTTTATCTCTGCAGATGGATTTCAACATGAGTAGTTCTAGCAAGCAGTTCAGTAGTTGAGTGATTTTGATTGAAGGAGGAGGAGCAGCCTTGTGTATGAGCAAGCTCAATTGATATAAACCTGGTGTATGTATCTGTTATCCTGCCTTTTTACGTTTTAGTTTGCATCTAAAAAATTGACGTAAACCTGTTTAAACCCTTACATGCAGACATATCTGCATAAAGTTGTCTGCAACTGCTTAAATCAACCATTTTGTCTTGGATTTGCCGTAGATTTACATGTGAAGAGGCTTCATGGCAATAGCAGGTTTGTGAGATCTCTCTCCTCATGCATCCATGCAGTCAACAAATTTATCTCTTCTTTAAAAGGAACCTGTTTCTGAGAATGACTCTCAGTGGGAACAAACGGTCCTCCCAGACTTCTATGAAGCCTGTATGTTTTTCAGACACTGGTATAGATAATGTATCTGCTAGACCTTTGTAGTCTCATCTTTTCCTTTTGCTTTCTTCCACCCAAGAACGGATATGATATTAAGATTTCATATGCTCTTATTAGACAGTTGTAACCAAACTTCTTGAGTAATATTTTAGTTAGTACTTGTATTATAATCAATCACCTTTTTTTGCTTATTATCATGGATCTTATTAGACTAGGTATCAGTTGTAGCCAGGGCAGTATTTGTTGATATTTGCCAGAAAAGGGAAAAGCTGGTTGGAATTCTGGAGATGTATCCTCTGCTTCTCATAAAACTTTCCACGAATAGACTTTAGTGTCGCAGAAAAAATGTAGTTTGGATGGGAGCTCTGGAGGTCATACAGTCAAACTGTCTGCAGGAGCTCCAGTTAGAACAGGTTGCTCAGGCTTTGCTTGGTCAACTTTTAGCTTTTTCAAGGATAGAAACTCCACAACGTCTCTGGTCATCCCTTCCAATATCTGCTTACACTCACGGTTTTCCTTGTCTAACTGGAATGTTTTGAACTGACTGTTCTGTCTCGTCCTCTTTCCAGTCACTCCTGAGCACAGCAGAGTCTGTTTCCATCCTTTCACACCCTCACTTTCCCAGAAGGTACCGGGTTTTTCTGTAGCCTCCACTCGAGACTGGAAAAACTCATTTCTCTCAGACTCTTAATGTAGATCATGTAGTTCAACCCCCATCTTGTTTTGGTGTCACTCTGCTTGAATATGCAAAGAAGGTAATCTCACATAACAGAACTATTAAAAGAGTTAAAGGGGAAATGAAAATTATCCAGACAAAATATTGTAGTTAACATACAGCTGGGGCTTGGAAATTAGTGTCAAGTAGGTCTTAAGTTTTGCAGATAATGAATACTAAAAAAAGACGCATTTAACATGCTACAAAGGCATATGAGGTTACTGTTGGTAACCACTACAACAACAGTAAGTGCTTATTGCTCTTCTTGTTTGCTGTTGTCCTTTTGTGAAGTCATCACCTTTGTCAGTCTAAGACAACTGCTTCCAGTGAACTTCCAATTGGCTCTTTTCAGTAGACCTTTCTAAAAATGTTCTGTGGGATAAAGTCTGCTGTTTGCTCTGTGAAAAGATGCTGCATCTTACGTTACACTTTCCTTCCTTTTGTTGTCCTGCTTTTAATTAGTGTGAGGTTAGGCAAACTGTTCTGACTGCTGCTGCTCTAGGTTAAGAGGTTTCTTGTGCCTAGGGAAATGAGGTATCTTTGGAATGTCATGGGAACCCATCGAGTGGAAAAGAAGAATTTCAGGCCTTGCTTTCTTCCTGGAAAACTTTATTCATTTAATTAGTCTTTGCTGTAAAAAAATACCTTTCTTTAAGCCTTTCTTTAATGATGTTAAATTTTGTTTAACATAACATTTCATTTAGCATCATTAAAACTTTTTAATTTACTGTTCATCTGTTTTGAAATGTTATTGGTACACTCTGGAAGTTTTTTTCAGTCTGCAATCAAATAGGTGCAGGTGGACCCCTGTGGGAAACTGAACCCTCTAAAAAAACATTACATTGTTCTTAAAAAACTTTTTTTTTAAATAACTCTGGACGTCAATCATAATTTTTTGGAGAGAAGAGCTGAAGTTGAGAACATGGTAGCACTTACACATGAATGTCAGTCTGCAGCTTGTGTATATTCAGAAAGTCTTTGCTTTCCTGAATTTGCTTTTATTACAGTGGAATCAAGTATTTTCATGGTTCCTGACAAAGTTGACAGTGGTTCTATAGCTACCAGCTTGGTTTTCCTCTTGATACAGTGACATTGGTTTATATAATGTTTGAGCTTCAGGTTTTTTTGCTTTTGAACTGAAGCCTGCCCCACTTTGTTCCCTTGGGCAGTGCTGCTCCTGGGGAGATCATGCTGAAATAGCTGCCTGTCCACATCTTGCACTGCTGTGATGTGGCTGCTCTACAACGGAATGGCCATGCCAGGACCCATTCCGCCTGCGGGACGAATGCCCCTGGCATCAGCCTCAGGATGCTTAAGTGGGACACGTGCAAGGCAAATATATGTCCTGTGGTCCACCTGTTTACAAAGCATGTGTGTGGTGTTCTTTTGTTTTGTTCTGTTTCACTTTGGTTTCTATAAATGAGTGTAGCTCGGTGCCTCACTCCTACAGAACCTGTTTCCAAAGCAAGAGTGTTTGAGATCTTCACTTCTAGCTTTACATCAAGAAATTAATGGAAATGGAAGGCCACAAATGGAGCTCAGAAATGGTGCATAGCCATGCTAATATCTGAGGCAAAGAAGGGAGGATGCAGTTATCTGCTATCACTATCTAAAGAAACTGGAAAAAAAAAAAGGAAATCGGGAAGTAATTAATTTTCTTTCATAACTCTAATAACTGCTAGTATTGAGACATGAAAACAGCTGCATTTTAGTTTTAATAGGCTGCCTGTCATCTTTTTCTATTATAATCAAGCTATTATCTTGATGTCTTATTCCATTCAGGGCTTCTTTACTTCTTCCAGAAGTAATCAAACATTGTATTCGGCACTAAATGAAGAAAAAGTGGTTCTGTTCCTGCATTTGCTAGGCATAGACACAAACGGGCACGCTCATCGGCCAAACTCCAGGTAACCTCAGAAACTTAAGTATAGCTTTCCTATTAGTGTTGAATGCATGCTCTTAACTTCTCTTTTTTTTTTTGTCCTTTTTTCCCCCTAAACTGTTTTTCATAACAAAATTACTTACCAAGACAAAAACATGACTTGTCTTGATGAGCTCCTGTACTAGGCCACATAAGTCATTATGACTACTCACGCTTTTAATTTGGCAGAGGTGGGGGGGGTGGGGGTGGGTGGATGGTGCTGTTTTAAGATCTTCATATAAGAAGTGACAAATGTTACTGTTTTCCTTTGCACGCTGTAATGCTCCTTCAGTTACATCTGATTTTTAGCAATAAAGATATTACAGTTTTGAATGTAAAAGTAGAAGCAGTTCTTGAATTCTGTCTAACAAAAAGAGTAAGGTTGAATTTACCGAAAACAAAAAGTTCAGAAATAATAATGCAGCCCTGTTCCAGCTTTACTAGGAGACTAGGAAGAAAAAAAAAGTTTAGATCAACTTATAATGTGCTATTTGAGAGCTTTCCTTTCACTTCTTCAAATGCTCTGAATATAAAATTCTGTATTTTTCCCTTGCATGCTTCAAAATCCTCGCCCTAATTTGTTACACCACTGCAAAGTTAGGGCTTGCTGTGTGTCTCATGTATGTCTCATTTATAAATTAGTATTTTAAAGGTGCATTTTTAAAATCAACTTTGGCTGTACCCAGAAAGCTTGTTTGGTTGAAAGTTATCACTACCTCTTTTTTTTGTTTTGTTTTGTTTTAAATATAGAAATTTTGGGGTTAGTGTCTGGCCCACAAAATGGTCTGTCCTGGTCTGTGAAATATCTCAAAACAATCCTTGCTTCGTATGTTCTTTATCTAATAGTCAGTTACTAGCTTCAAGTAACTTTCAAAACTTACAGTTTTGAGTTTCTGTTGTCCGGAATTCCTTTAGGTTTTGCATTCACCTTCGAGTGCCTAACTGCTACGAGTGATTAAGTTATAGTCTTCAATCAATGATTTAGGAGATTTGAAACATAAATGAGAAGCCCTCTGAAACTGTAGTTTCAGGAGCCTGAAAACTGCACCACGATAAAGTAGCATCTCCTCTAAGAATTGGAGAAGGAAAGATTTCAACTGTAGAATGCCTTTGTTAGCCTAAAGTTCTGTAAAGGGCCATGTTGTCCATAATCATGGCCCTAGGTATGGATAACTCACTGTCCAAGAGCCACCTTGATTCTAATACGTTTTTTCTCCTTTTATTCTGTTTTACAGGGAGTACAAGGAAAATATTAAAAAAGTTGATGAGGGTGTAAAAGAAATTGCTTCAATGGTTGAAGATTTTTATGGAAATGATGGAAAAACTGCATTCATCTTAACTTCTGACCACGGGATGACAGATTGGGGTGAGCCTTTTAAATGTTCATAGTGAAATTTACTGGTGAATACCTGGAGTGGGATTAGAGGTCTGTTCCTGTAGAAGGTTTGTAGCCTTTGCTTTGATTTAAGCTGTTTGCTTTGATTTTATATCCTAGGTTTTGCCCTTTTATGAAGCCTACATGAACTAGGGAAGAGGTACCCGGCTACAGGGGACCTCAATAGCTCTGTGAAAACAGAAAGTGATAGCTGGGCTGCAGAAAGAGTTAATGGGGTAGAGCTCAGCTCATTCAGTGGCTGCTAGTGGATGAGTCAGAGCCAAGAGAAGGAGGAGAAAAAACTCTAAATACCACTTTTATCAGAGCCTCTCTGAAGGAAACCAGCCTAGGCAAGAGGTGCTTGCCTTATTTGGCTGCTAACAGCAAATCTGGGCATGTTCAGGACCACATGGGACAGAAACGCTTACCACTTTGTTGCTCTGAAGTGCCCAGGAGAGGTGGAGGGAGTCGGAGATGTGGAGACCAACTTGGTGTCTTTTTGCTTATTTTGCCCCTTAGGTTCAGGAGGAAGGATGGGGCTGCTACGTGGCCCTTGCAGAGGAGCCTGGAGCCAGAGAGCGGGCAGAGGGGCTGAAAGCACCAGGAGGGGAGTGGGGCAGGTGCCTGGTGGGGCTGGTACCCACAGGGGGCACCTGTGAAGGGCATGACCACAGTGGGCAGTGACTTGAGGCGATTTTGGCATCACTAGGTGGGGGCAGACCAGCGAGAGCTTCTTGTGGGGAACTTGTTTAGACAAACTCCCCACACTCTGCCCTAGGATTTTTAACATTCCTGTCTTTGCTTGCAGCTGATTAATGTAGGGAAAGGAAAAAAAGCCTCCCTTAATGCCCTAACCACAAGGATACCATTTGGGATACCAATTAAACTTTAATTTTCAATTAAGTTTTAGCAGGGTTAAATTACACTTTTATACTGCTTTTGTATTGGAGAGGAAAGTGCTTACTATGGTGGTGTTTGATCAGCTCAGATTTTCCCCTTAAAACATTCTTGCTAACCTTGTAAGACATTTTTAGTGGCTGTGCTAAGGGGCAGGTTCATTTGTAAAATCTCAAATGCTTATCTTTGTAAACATTAATAAAGCAATAATTCTACTACATTTCAAACAATAAAAAGGAAGAGCTATTTTAACAGTCCAATGAGGCAGCAGTAGTGCTGTCCCAGAAGGTACAAAGTAACTGTAGCTTTTTTGCTGGTAGCAGAGATTAGAGTGTGTTATGGTGCTATTTTCAGGTTTCTAAGGGAATGTAAGTGGAAAATGCTTAAACTTTCTAGTGGAAAATTTAAAAAAAAAATCCTCCAGCAAAACAAACAAACAAACAAAAAACAGCTTTGGAAGAGAAATGTAAATTAAAAAGACTATAAATGAAAGTAGACTTGCTTTGAACCTCAAGTACCAGATGCAACAAGTTCCTTGTTGCACGCAGTCACTGTGATTCTGGGAGTAACAAATCTCATCTACTCCTGCAAGTAAATAAATACATAAATAAAATAGAGAAGAAAAGAAAAAGATGAAACGGTTGGCTAGCTCCACCTGCTTCTAACTTTAGAGGTGGAATAGTATGAGCAGTCTCTGAATATAGAAAAACTTGGCAGTGAAGCAAAATAAATGGATAAATGGTTAGATATAGCATTTGATAATTCTGAGTTGCAAAAAAAAAAAACTCTGGGGAGCAGTAAATCATGACAACTTTGGTGTCTGGCACTCGTAGAAAACTTCATATGCTTGGTGTACTTGTAGTGATTAAATTGTGTCCTTTTGAACCAGAGATGCTTCGGGGGTGGTCATGGCAAAACTCGAGGACACACGTTTTGTGTGCTGTCCTAAACTTTTCATATGGATGGGATGCAGATTTGTGCTGTTATCACAGATGAGAAAAGTATTCCTTTGCTTATTCAAAATTGGCATAATTACTATCCGCTTACTTGCAAAACAGTCCATTTGAGTATTATTTACAGATATCACTTTTAATAAAAGATTTTAATTCCAACATACATATATATATATATATTCTGCCTTATTTCAAGTTATCACTTCACTTTTTTTTTCCGTGTCACCATAGGGAAGTCAGGAGGCCCGACCCGCTGTTCTCAAAGGGTGGTCCCCTGTGAGGACAGGCTGGATTATCCAGTCTGGGCCTTGTAAACCTCCGTGTCTGGACCCGCACAGCCTCTCGGGGTGGCCTGCCCCCCTGCTGGCCTCTGCTCACGGCTGGAAAGTTTCTCCCCATATCCATTCTCCCTCTCCCTTGCTTCAAACTGTGGTGTCCCCTCCTTCCACAGCGCAGCTCAGCGCGAGCCCAACCCTGCTGTCTTGCTAACCGCCCCCCTAGGTACACGTGGGCTGCTTGTGGGTCTCCCCAGAGCTGTCTCTGCCTCAGGCTGGGGGCCCCTCGGCCTCCCCTCGCAGGACAAGGGCTGCAGCCCCCATCAGCTGGGGGGCACTCGCTCATCTCACTGCACTTGGTCAATGTCCCTTTCCTGTTGGGGCACCCAAAACGGGGTGCAAGAGGCCGTGTCATGAGTGCTGTAGAGGGGGGGTGACCTTTCCCATCACGGGACACACAGGCATTCCCCTTCCCTTGTCTGTGCGAGTGCCAATATGGCCCACACTGCTGTTGGCCCTCTCTGCTGCCAGGACATGCTGCTGGTTCCCGCTCAACTCGTGTCTGCCAAGGCCCTCAGCTCCCTTTCACAGGCTTGTGTGTGTGTATGTGTATATACGTAGGTCTTTGTGTATGCGTGTGTGTGTGTGGGTATGTATACACATAGGCATACTTAGAGAGTATTCAAACACCTGCGTGGACCAGAATCTGCTTTCTGCCTTGCGTGTAGGGTTGTGTCAATAGGCGAACACTGGTCAGCTTTGCTGCCAGTGCATCTAGGAGAGCAGCCAGGGAAAAGGCAGTCAAAAGTATCCCTAGCCGTTCTGGTGAGCTGGAGCTTTTGAAGAGGGACGGAAAGAGGATCAGGCTAATCTCTTAGGTTTTCAGAGCTTCTACTCTGTCAGCGTATCCTCCGTCACTCCCTTTCTGTTTAAAGAAGAAAAAGCCTGATTTTATGCCAGGAGAGTTAATGACATCAACATTGACTTCAGTGGGTGCAAGAGCCAACCCAAAGGAGAGACGCGCAGGACCCCGACCAGCAAGCTGAGGGCTAGTTCCGTAGCCTTTAGATTACAGCTGTAACTTCAGCAACTGCTGCCTTTTATTCAAAGTGAATATTTCCAGACGAAGATGGGCACCAGGTTTTGAAAACAGAAAGTCTCTGAGGGAAGCGAGCATACCTAAACCTAAACCCAGGAACCCCTTGCTGCTTGCTTTGCTGGGCCAAGGCAGCAGCTCCACCTGCAGCACCCTCTCCCTGCAAACCTGTGTGGTTTGGGCACGGGCTGAAGCATGGAACAGGCTGCTGAAAATCTGCTGTTTCGCCCTGCTGTAATTCACACCTGGCTGGGAGCTGCTCCTCAGGCAGGGCTGGGCAGGCCTGCCTGGGCTGCGCACGAGCCCAAGTGCAGGGCACGATGTCAGGACGATGCTGGGAGCGCTCGTGCCTCACCTAAGGGAAAGCTCCCCAAACCCAGCACTTTCCTCTTGTCGCGGAAAGAATTAACTGGTGCCAGGAGGACGGAGGAAGCACTCGTCTTGGAAATGGAAAATCCTTCATCAGCTCGTTTCCCAACCTCCACAAGTAGAAAAGTTGTTGCTACTTTTTGAGGCCAGAGAGTGCCTTGCTAGGGGGTTCTTTACTTCTGGATTCTCTTACCAGGCTCAGGTCTGTATGTTCTTAAGCTTAGGGCTGTTTAAAAGGAAGCCAAAATGTTGTTTCTTTTCTGCCATAGCGATCATTCCACATCCAGTGTCAACATTATTCCCAGTGTTGTCTGATTCTGCAAAATAAATGCACATACAGCAGTGTATGCATCTATGTACACACACAAAGATAGAGGCAGTGTAAGTCTATACGCTCAAAATATATAATCATGTGAAGTGTGAGGAGACGGGCACAGAGTTTGTATGAGATTCTCCTTCCCTCCACCACTGGCTTCTGTCGCTGCTGTGATACCTCAGCCAACGAGTTGAGTGATCAACAGATCCTTCAAGCTTGTGTGGCTTCTCCTTCCGTGTAGCTGTTGTATTTATTAAAGCTCTCTCCTTTTGGCAGCTGATAGGTTCATTTTGAGGAAATAAATTTCCTCAGGGAAGGAAGTCATGCTTTATCAATTTTTAAGGAGTATACTCCTGGGCTTTAAAATGGTAAAAATTACCTGGCATCGATAGGAAAGCATGGCTGTCATTATGCTCATTGTCTCTTGTTTTCGAAATAGAGGTCTAATCTTTGTCCAAGTACCAAAGAGGTGAGTTTTGTATAACTTTAGGCACGTGCCTGATTTTACACGAATGAATTGTGTCTGTTCTCCATGGAAGACTCAGAATAGTCATGCACATGCTTCTTGGGCAGTGGAAAGCCATCCACCTTTCCAATACTTCTGTTTTTGATTTCTGTTTCTGTATTTTAAAAATGAAGATAAGAACTGTTAAAACACCTTGTATATTTTCATAGACTTTATTTACTTAAATGGCAGAAATTTCCATCCTGTAACTTGGATTCACCCTTAAGTAGTAAAAAAGGTGTGAAGCTAGAGCGGTTTGTCTGTAACAGAAACTTAGATGTATGTGCTTTTTTTTCCTTAAACACAGTGCATGTTGAATTTTGTTTACACTAGTTTTGATTTTGTGCACCTTAGGATCCCATGGAGCTGGCCATCCCTCAGAGACCTTAACACCTTTGATTGCTTGGGGTGCTGGAGTGAATTATCCACAGAGGGTTGCATCGCAGTTCTTTGAAGACAATTTTTTGAAGGGTATGTAAAATGCAAACTTTAAGTGCAAAATTTTGGATGAAGTTTGTATGAAAGTTTAAATATTACCCTTGTTTAGCTTCACTGAGTGGCTTCACTCCATTTAAGGCCACGTGTCTTGCTTTGTGCAGTGTGGAAAGAGAAGGTGACAGGGCATAAGTGTGGAGGATGTCGCAAACTTGTGTAGGCAATATTGGAGTAATGTTTTCTGTCTTTGGGTACAGAATATTCTGCATACTCTTCGTTCTCAGTAGGCTTAATTCTTAGGTAGCCTTCTAGAGGTTAAAAGCTATTTGTACAGAGACATGAAACTTGGCATGTCCTAAGACCCTTTTCCAGCTTTAGAGTAGAACCCTGGGAACTTGCCAGGGGCTGTCTTATCTCATTTTAATCCTTGTGGCTCTTGTAGAAATGTAAACAGTTTTCTCAATAAAAAGTGTCATAACTCTGTTATTTTTCCTCCTTGTAGTTTATTTAAGGGGAGCAGACATCACTTTTTTTTTAAAAACCTATTTAATATTTCAAACATAATAAATGGTGGCTTATTGGATTTTTTCTGGGATTCTAACAATGCATGTGGAAAACTCTGCAAGCCCTTCCTTTTATATATGCTCTCTTTTTGGAACCTGCTTTGCTTCTTAGTGCTGAATCTCTTAGGTTATTACTCAGGATCCAGGAGGTAATGGTTTTCTGTTTTATCGAATTGTTTGTCAAGCTACATTAGAGGAGAGAAAACAGGCAGAAATATGTTCAGGCCTGAGGTTTTAACTCCACCCTGCTCTTGAAGATTCATGGTAACTAAGATTATATAAACAGGACTTCTCAGATCTAGATCGTGCTAATGCTTCACTTTCTGTGGTCACTAACTGGTATAAAATTACAGCAGGTCTAATAGGTCTGAAAATAAGTTGTGGAACAATGGCAAATAAAGTGGAAATAGCTGATTTTGATGCATGCTTATGATGGATGATCTGTTAGTATCTTTAAATGTCAGTCCTTAATAACTGATTTTTTACAGCTGTTACAGTTCTTATAATTTTCAGTGATTTTGGTACAGACCTCTGTATTCGGTTGCAAATTATAATGAAAATGCTGTGAGAGCATTTGGAAAGGATGAATTAACTACTGGGCTGACATCCAGGTACACGATGGAGGATTTTTAGCTGTTACCTGTTAAAAAATCTTTGCCCTCCTAAAGGAGGGAATGTCTGCACTGTGCTGCATCCCCCTGGATAGTCTTGCACTGTTTTAAAACAAACAAAAAATCCCCACAATTCCTCCTTCTTCTGGGCTTACTCTGCAGTCTTTCATCTGAAAAGCATGGTGTCAGTCTGCTTGGAAGCTCTGTTTACAGCTTTTTAATTGCTGGGAATATCTTCTGGTGGCTGAGTGCTGTCTCCCTGCAGCAGCCCGTTGCATCTCCCAGTAGGCTCTGTGGCTTAAAAACAAAGTGGTTGCTGAAATGGAACTTGGCACTTTTGCAGGTCAGTGCAGAGAACAGCTCCTACGCTAAGTTAGAACCTCACGGGTGTTTTCATAAAGCTGAGAAATGAAAGAAAAGATGTCTGTAAGAAGTCTCTGTCAAGTTCTCTGTGTTTGCCTTCTCAGCTCCTTGCGGAAGAGGCTGGGGCTCCGCGTAGGAAAGGAGAGCAGCTGAGATTGCCGTGTTGCTGTAGGTGCCCAGTTTGCATCTGACACAGCATACATCGGCGTTGCAAGTTGTCACATGCACTGGCAATCCTTCCTAATTTATCCAAGTTAGGAGTTCACGGAAACGGCACAATATTTCTAGAGCTGATTCTCTGTTCAGTGCAAGCTCAGTGAATTGTCTCCTTTCTCACCACGCCCCGCAAGGGTAGGTGCTGCCAGAGGCAGTGCCTGCAGGCGAGACGTGGTCTGCCCAGTCTGTCATGGGATGGCGAGTGTGCTGCGAAGGGACTGGCAGGGCATTTGCTCTGAAATGACAGCCCTCTCCATAGCCATCTCTTTCTCCTGTGCTGCTGCTTCCCTCGGGGCTACCCATATACCCCTCTTGGGCAGATTCCTGCAGCAGGGATGCATCCTGTGGGCAGTCCTGGGGTAGATTAAGAAGAGTGTTTCCAGCAGGTCGAGGGAGGTGATTCTGCCCCTCTACTCAGCCCTGGTGAGGCTGCACCTGGAGTGCTGTGTGCAGTTCTGGGCTCCCCAGTGCAGGAGGGATGTGGAGCTGCTGAAGAGAGTCCAGTGCAGGGCTACAGGGATGATTAAGGGCCTGGAACATCTGCCCTATGAGCAAAGGCTGAGAGAGCTGGGCCTGTTCAGCCTGGAGAAGAGAAGGCTGAGAGGGGACCTGATCAGGACTAGATGATCTCTAAAGGTCCCTTCCAACCTTAACAATTCTATGATTTTTTTGTGTGTAGCACTGCCCATTTACTTATTGTACTGAAAACTGGTAAACCAGGATAGTGAGCTGTGATCATAATACGGTATAGTGAGCGTTTAAATCCAAGGTGTTTGTCTTCCACTCACATGAGCACAGTCCAGCCTGGCCAGTCTAGAAGTTTGTCCTGTTCCTTGTGAGCACTCCTGTTTAGGGTTGTGCTACCTTGTCTCGGGCTGTGGTAACAGATATTGTAAAAAGCTTTTTGCCTTTTGGAAATAATTGAGTAATGGAAGACAAGATTTAAAAGCTTCTAGCCAGGCTACAAGTTTCTCTAGTAGAGCTACTTTCTCCCTACCTTAAACATATTGTGGTTTAGACAGTTAAAGGCTGTTAATTAGAAAATGTTAGTTAAAGGAGAACAAACTGTGCCATTGTATAACAGAAACATAGATGGGAATCAATATCTCTAGAATATAAACCTGTTTGTTTTTCCAGGAAGCAAAAGTAAACAACAACTTGCTTATTTTGTCATAAATTTAACACAGAATTTGTGATTAACGCTGCTAATACTTCCCATGTATTTGCCATGGGAACACCCTGAAACTGTATTTCTTACTGTTGTTAAGACACATAGCTGCTGTTAAGAGTGCTCTATGCACACAAATTACAGTGAAGCTGTAAACAGACCCTTGAAAGTAGCTATAGTATAAACTAATGACTGAAAATTAGTTTTGCACATATAATGCTTAAAATAGCAATATTTCCTATTTTGGGCAGTTATCAATCTAGACAGACTGGATCTGGCATGGACAGGGTCGACTGAAAGATGGAGATGGAGACTGTCTAGGTCTTGTGTGTGTGTTGGTCTTTGGAAAATAAATAAGGACCAGAATTTTGAACTACGGTTTACTAATACTGCTAGTGTGGTGTGCATCTAGTGCATTTAAAACTGCACTCTTGTGTGAACACAGAGGATGCCTTTAGACAATGTGGTTATATAGGGAATAGTCTAAATGAGCCCGTTGCAGACTGAGGTGCTCTGGGCAGGCCGTTAGTTTGGTCTGTGCTGCTCTGTATTCCTGGAGGCCAACCAGAAGATGCAGAAGACAGAGCACGGCCAGTTCAGCTTATTGTGGATACAGAGGAAAGGGGCTGTGTCCCTCTCGCTAACATTAGTTGTGGCTTTTGGTGGAGGACAGGTAGGGTAAAGAAATAAAACAGCTAAACTCAATTTGAAGTAACTTTCCACCCCTAAAGAAAACAAAAAAAACCACAGAATCAGACAATTTCCTCTTCATTTCCTATGAGGCTATTGATGAGCAGAAATCTCTGGTTTTGAACCGACTTTTTATATGATGTGCCACAGCTTCAGGGGCATTTGGTTCATCTGTGCTTGCATTGTACTTGTTCCGATTGCTAAATCATTGAACTTTTCCCTTGAGCTTGCTCTTGGCCGGTATTGCGTATCGTGGATGTGTGAAGTGTGTTTACCACCCCGTGTAAGTATATGGGACCTTGGGTTAACCTTTTTAAAAACTATTTAAGAGACTTAAACAGACCTTCTCCTAAACCTGCCTTTGAATCTTTCAGCTGGCACAGAGGTAATACATCACTTCATGCTGTTTGGATGAAGAAGGAAGAAAATTCAAAAATCTTGGACTTTCTTCAGCTGATCTGGGTCACAATTGCTGCCTGCAGTTTATTCTGAGAGATAAAAGAAAATGTGAACTGAAATGAAAGTATTTTACTCTTTCTGCCTGTTGAGTTCCATCTATAAACCCTCTTGAGCTAGGATCTGAAAGCCAAATTATGATTTTCTGTAGTAGCAACAGTTTATAAAAAAATGACAATAAGACAGTGTATGTCAACTGAATTATCCATTTGAAATCTATTTAGATTAATTATTCATGTGTTTTCTTATTTCTTGTAGAATGGAAACTGGAGAACTTGAAGAGGCTGGATGTCAATCAGGTATTGAACATATCTAGTTTAGTAGGTTGTAAACATTCTTTTTTCAATCATAAGTTTTATTTGATTTAGACTAGTGGAAGGAACATGAGTGAGCGGTCACGTAGATGTAACATTTTCCTGGAATATGTTACGTAATGTTAAAAGAAGAGCTTCAGGAACTGCCCTCGGACTAAACATAACACGAAAAAGCTTTAGTCATGTGTTACCAGACGTGGCACCTACATGCAACCTCTCTTCCTGAAGAAGACTTCTCACACCATTTTGAACTATTTGGTCATATGGCACTGCAGAAAGAATGCAGAACAATATGCTAGATACTCCTGGGAAGCTTGATGCCAGTTGCCTCAACAGTACTTTGAATAGCTTGTAGTGTTTTCAGAGTAAGTTCCAATCCGCTCCCCCTAAAAAAAAAAAAGCTTTAGAAATAATTTATAATGTTTTCCTTCTGCTTCCTACTTTGAAAGCATTTTGGAACGGAGCTTACGCTTGCTCCTCTGTGCATGCTGGGGAGTGCCCGGCTGCACCCAAAGCGTGGTCTGATGCTTGCCCTACTTAGTGAGCACCTGCCGTGTGCTTTTTACAACGCTGTCAAGCTGCCTCTCTGCGTGTTCAGTGTGGCTTTCCACCATTTTGGTGTCTGTTCTTTCTGTCACTTTTTCCAGATGCTGCTATCGTTATTAAATCAACTTCTGCTATGCTCGTGGATTATATGTGGGGCTTTTTTGGGGGTGTGTGGTGTTTTGGTTTGTTTTTCTTCTTAGTAAGGTTTGTGATTAATCCTCAGGCATGTGGTAATTTTGGCAAATATATAGCATGTCACTATAAAGGAAGAAAAGAGTAAACTTTTTAACCTTTGGTTCTGAAGCAGCCATGTTTTTATATCATTTTTCCGTATCATGAAAATAACACATGGCACACATGCGTGCACATACACAGAAACTCAGGCTCATAGGTTTAAAGTTTGGGAAGTTCTGAATCAGCAGCTTTCAGTAAAGCTGGAGATGACCTTGGTCTCAAGGGTGACAGGAGTTATGGGATGTTATTTCTAGAGTCACAAAGAAGCCTCTTGAGTGAGTCACTTTCTTCCCAGTGCTGGACTTTGCAAGGACAGAGGACATGTAGAAGTAAGTGCAAAACAACAAACTAATTTCTGTTTGATATCGTCCTACATGGATTATGTCCTCTGCAAATAATGGTTTGACCTATGTACAGTAGATCTAAGGCTGTAGCAGTGCCTTTGATTTTGATATAGTTGATGTAGAAAAAAAAAGAAAAGGAGTTTTGGTGCATAGTTTTGCATTAAGGTAAAATACAAACCTAGTGAGAACCAGTCTTTATACAAGAAAAAGTAATAGTAGGTCATTTTATGAGAAATCTTACTGTAGGTAAAGGGACTTCCTTTCTCCTTAAGGTTTAAGGGGTGAATGGGCATAGTAAACTTATAAAATTCCCCTGCAAAGGGGAGGAGGTGAATAGCTAGCACTGAGGGAACGAGGGGTAGGAAGTGCTTTTAAGAGCAGTATGTTTTATGGCCAGCTTAAAATTGTACATGTGGAAATAGTTCTCTCTATGGTGTAAATAGTAATAAAAAGTGGTATGCTTTTCTGAAGGCAGGGAAAGACATATTGAATTTCTGTGAATATATACTGCAGAGTTTTTAGATTTGCTTTTAAACTAAATGTATTTTAAAATCAGTACTAGAGCCTTGCATTTTGAATCTAATCATGTCATGATGACTACTTGAGACAGTAAAGAATATTATGAAGGGGTTTAATACTGTGAAGTTCTAACACATAATGCCATTTACTTTGCCAAATACAGAAACATTAAAACTAAACTAAATTTATTAGCTCTGTAAGCTGGAAGTATGTTAAAATGGGGATGCTTCTGTTTGCACAGGCTGATATAGCGCCGCTGATGGCTTCTCTTATCGGTGTTCCTTTTCCCCTCAATTCTGTGGTAAGAAGTTAAAATTTTTTACCTTATGATAGAAGTCGTCTGTTCTTAGAGGAAGAGGTTTTTGAGAGGGTAAGATAGGGGAAGATAACAGTTTTGGAAAAATTGTTGTAGACTGCATGCTCTTCTAATTTTATGTGTCTATGTGTGTGTGTTTTGAGATTGGAGAACTCAATCTTATGAGATATTATTTAGATTTTAAATTTTTAATTGAGTAATTTAAAATTTTGTGCTCTTAAACTGTGTGAAAGGTGTGTTGATTTGTAATTGGGAATGGTAAAAATACAGTTTGGTTCAAATTATTTTTGGGTTTAATCATGCAAGTTGAGCTTGTAAAGCCAGTTCCTGAAAAGTAATGTTAAACACTTTTTTAATTTAGTGTCAGAGTCTTTTAGATGATGTCTTGTACCACTAATTTAGTGAACAGTGAGGTTCCTCACTGTGAGATGACGTTTTCTTTGAATTTATTTCCTGTGCTTTCAGATAGCCCAGAGGTGGTCTAACTTATTTTTGCTAATGATCAATAAAATCTGTAATGTCTTTCCTTCTTTCACATGAAAAGCATCTATTTTCAACATATTTCAAAATACTTTCTTCTGGAAACTTGCATCAGATTCTGTCTCGGTGCTTTTACCCATTACTGGTCATTTGAACCATCTTGTGAGAAAAGAAGTTTCCTAACATGCAGAGAAAGGCCTAAGAATTGCTTGCTTTCTCACTGTGAATAATGGGTGTGCCAGGCCCAGGCAAGGCTTAGGATGAAGCACTTACGTATTTAAAGAATGCATTCTGATTGCTGGCTGGGGTTTCATGATTATATGGTGTATAATGTCACAGCTTCTCTTATTTGTCTTTTTTGTGTGGCTGTGGGAGTTGGAATATTAAGAACAGTCCTGATGTAGGGAAATGATGCAAGAGGACTATTTTTAGTTTTAATGGAGTTACAGCAATTACCTCAGTAGTAATTTGATTTTTTTTTCGCTTGTCTTGCCATTCAGCTCAAGAAATTCATGGGTCTTCAGTTAGATCTTTGAGATGTACATGTGTATGTATAACTATCTATGTCTATTTTTTTCACCCCAGGGAACTCTGCCTCTGGAATATCTAAACAGCAGTGCTCATTTCAAAGCGGAGAACATGTTTACGAATGCTGTTCAGATTCTTGAACAGTTTAAGGTAACTAAAGACATACTAAAAAGAGGGAAAGTATCTCTGAGTAATAATTCTTGTTGCTCTTTGTAAAAACTATTAGACTAGAACAAATACTGTTTACAGCATACTGTAATTCAAAGAACTAAAATGCAGAAACTGGGTGATATTGATTAATTAGCTGTGAATCAAATGTGTGTGGATTTGAGAGACTTTAATGAGCATCATTTTGGAAAGAAATGAGTAGCTGCTTTTCTTGATTTTAACAAAAATGTTGGTATTTGTTGCTTTTACTTTGTCATACTTGCATGCAGTGGGTAGGCAGGCAAGCTCAATTAGGAGTTCTAAATTTTGAAAAGGAAATGTTTCTTTTGAAGCAGTGACTGGGACACACAGCAAACAAGCAGATCAAAATGTAGTGGTCACCTGTTTTAACGAAATGCAATTAGTGTCTTAACTACCTTTTAGCTAATGCTTTCATATCAGCCTTTGTTTTCCTGCCCCATCTGATACTGAGTGTTATTATGTTAGGAGAAGCTTTTTCTTTCCTGCTCCATCTGATACTGCATATTATTATGTTATGAGGACACATCCGTAGAACAAAGGTTCTGTTTCACTAGATGCTCTTCATTTGTGGAGTAAGAAACATTCTCAGATCCCCAAGTCTCACTTTTGGCAAGACCTAGAGATGCTGTGATGTAACGACCAGGAGAGAATAAGGAGCTCAGCTTAGATGTGCTGCAGGAGATGAATGCAGAGGTCAGCACTGTTGGCTGCTTCCGTCTCTTGAATGCACAGGCCCCCAAATGTAGTTTGTGTAGGTATTACATTGGAAGATGTTTTCAAAATCCATGGTGGCAAGCTTACATGTAGCAGAGATGATACAAGGTGGACATAGCTCTAAAGCAGTGTATCCAACACACCTAGTAGGTATAACCACTGGAGTCCAAAGCACTGCTCTCTGCTTTAAGCACTGAAGGGGTCAACTCTTTTCTAAGTTGAATTGATGTCTTGGGGAATGTTTTTTTTCTTAAGCAGGTCATCCTTTCTCTAAGCTTGCTTTTATTCAGTCATATTGTAGCGTTAAGCCTGCTTTCTTCTTTGCTGGCTTGTTTCTGGCACTGTTTTGAACGGTTTGTGTGTGAACTCCTCGGGGTGTCTGTAGGGAAGCGCAGAAGCAGCGCACGGCTCAGACATGCCAAGCGGGCTCTTGCTTTTCCTGTGATGGGCTGACCTGACCACGGTTAGTACTCCCTGGAGAGGATGTTGTTTTGGACAGATAGGATGCGACATGTAGATTGCGACTTCAAGCTGTCAGATTCTGGGCTGCAGCATGCTAGAAATTTCTTCGCTGTACTTGATGCTAGCGGTCAAAGTGGTGAAGGAGGCCTCCAGCATGTTTTGGAGGGTCTTGGGCAAAGCTATTCCAAATACATCAAAGCCCTTGCTATTACTCAGGTGCAGGTTAATCAGTCGAGAAGCAGAGTAGTAGTTCTTTGAACATTGGTGAATGGACGTGTGTTGGGGAGTTCCTTTCTTCAGAGTGGATCTGGGCAACAAGGAGCTACAAGTGCATGTTTGGTTATTGACAAGAGAGTAATACCCAGTTTCCTGGACAGTATATTGACCCTTCATTAAAGATTACGTGTGTATATACATATATATACTGTTTTCTTTAATGCAGGTTAAGATGACTCAGAAAAAGGAAACAACATTGTCATTCCTGTTCACGCCATTTAAGTAAGTGCTTGTAAAAATTGTGTATGTTTTCTTTTTGCCTTATTACTTTGATATTTCAGTGGGATGCAACAAGAAAGAAATTTGGTCTCCTCAATCTTTTCATTGAATGAGAGTGCTTATCCAGCTGTTAAACTGTTAAAGTTATGCAGTTAATTTCTATTTAAAAATTCTAACCAAAGGAGATTTTTCTAAAAAGTTTATCTGTTAATCCTTAACTGAAGGCTAAATGTTTTATTTACCTATCCTTTTTGACATTATATCTATGTATAGACTGCTTGGTAGTTTTCACTGATTTAAAAAACAAATGCCTTGGGAGACGCAAGTCCCTATAGGCTTAAGAAATACCATCCATTTTTATCCTTGTTTATATGTAGAAAAAGTAGAACTAATAAATTTTTCTTCTGTGATGTAAAAATTAGTATTATTTAAAAGAAAAGAAAGGAAAAATCCTTGCAGCCAAAAGAGAAGCTCAAAATCTTCAGAGTTTGTGCTGTCTGGCATTAGAGTTTCCATGGTCATGAAAGGATTTCTAAAATGTTTGTGCATCTGTGACCTCCGTGTTCAGACTTGCTCACGCCTCACTCTTACCCAGCTAAAGCCTCATTTTTTTTCCGCTGAAAGGTTTTTGAAAGCTTTCCTATGGGTGTATATGGTAGGAGTCACTGCTGCCTTCTGTTTGTGGAGTGCTTCAAAATGCTTTGTCATTGAGAGCAGCTGTTTTCCTTGAGGAAATAAAGCTGATGTTAATTAAGGTCTGTAAATCATAGGAGCTGTAAAATACTTGAATCTTTCCTATAAAATATATTTAAGTGCTAAATAGAGTTGCTGTCTTTCTGAGCAGAGATTTACTCTTTTATTTTATACCACTAGCTTCTTCAAAGGGAAAGGTTGAAAATTCTTAGTTTCTGAGACCCCAATCAAGGCTAGGCCACATTATCTTGGATACCTAATGAATATTTTAGCTAACATTTGATGAAGAACGACAGTTTCATTATCAAATAACTTCTTGCTCCATATGGAGCAAAAATGCCATATGGAAAGGTTGCTCAGTCATCTTTTTTTTTTGATTCTGTGGGGAGCACTGGTAGTTTAGTTTTGCAGCTCATGTTTATATTATACTATATTCCTGTCTTCTTTTCCCAAGGAATTTGTTTCTATAAAACAGGATGTATTTTTCGTAAGTTTGATGCTAAATTTGCCTCTGAAGGAACTAAGTGTTACTGATTGCCTCATGGACTAGTGTTTTCTCTCCATTTTGTAATACATTGGATTGTTTGAAGTGGAAATGCCAGAGACATTTATTATTTTATGAATAAAGCTTAATATGAACATGATGTTTCTTTGGTATGGTTGATTGCAAAAATGCTTTCTTTAGGTACTCTTAAATTGCTTCTGAACAGAGCTTGGGTTAATGGTCCTTCCAAGGCCTATATGTGAAACTGAAGGAATGCCTTAGGTGTGCGAGTCACTTGCAAGTTGTGTGGAGAATGACTTTCGTTCCTAAAGAAGACGATTCCTCAGCCTGGAAAAACAGAACAGGTTTCATAAGCAAGTTGTCATGATATCAGTAGGAGTGTTAATATCGATACTCGAACTGCTGTGCTAGGGCAGTGTTAGCTACTTGGTCTTCACAGTGCTCTTTGACTCCTCAAAGCTACCCTAACTGGGAAACTACCGTGTCCAACTAATAGTTTGGATGAGGCAGGTGAGCGCCAGCTTATTTTTAAGCAGAGGAGTGACTTCCTTGTGGTCCAACTTACAGGAATAGAAGGGTAACCTGGGAAACCTTGGCGTGTCGTGCCTACGGATCTGTGGCCTGTCCCTCCCCTGGAGGCTGGAGTGTGGGAGCAGTGAGCACAGGACTGAGCATTGGCTGCTGCAGTGGGTCTGGTGTATTGAAATAAACTGACCTTCATCAGGTGTCTGAGCTAAATCTGCAGGACGGTGGATAGGTCTCTTTCTGCTGCCTTTACTGTGACCCTGGAGCTAGGTCAGGTGTTGTGTGAGTTTGGGGCAGGTGGAAGGTGCACGTTTAAAGTTATCACAACTAGCTTTGTCAGTGTTAGCTTTCAGATCCCTCAGACCGGCTAGCACAGAAGAAGGGCTTTTTGTTTCTGAGTACCTGGTGAGCACTTCAGACTCAAGCCCAAAAGGAAGCAATGTTATTGCCCGTGGGATCCGGTAACGGAGTATGGCTGGTATCGCTATACTGGATTTAAAACTTACAAAATGAAGCATACATGCAATTTTATATTAGCATCCTTTTGAAGAAAGGGAAAGTTAAGAAGAGAACAAACATTAACCTATTTTTCACAGAATCACAGGATGGTTGAGGTTGGAAGAGACCTCTCAAGATCATCTAGTCCAACTCCCCTGCTCCAGCAGGGACACCCAGAGCACGGGGCACAGGGTGGCATCCAGGCGGGTTTGGAAGATCTCCAGAGAAGGAGACTGCACAGCCTCTCTGGGCAGCCTGTGCCAGGGCTCTGTCACCCTCACAGTCAAGAAGTTCTTCCTCTTTTCAGTGAGGTTGATGTAATTATTACTAAAGGTATGTTTAGGGCTGAAACTATGTTCATAGACCATTCATTCTGTAGAAAATATCACTTATCAGAAATGTGAGCTTTTTTCAGCCAGAAATAATACAAAAAAAAAAAAAGGTTTGTTCCAGTATTCTTCGGGGAAAAATGCATTTCCCAGATTGAATTTTCAAGTGTTTTATTTCCAAGTGACTAAAAAATTGTTCGTGACCTTCAGATGCAATGACTTAAAAACTAGTCTCTGGGTTGCATGTTGAATCTGTGGCACCTGACCTGTTAGCTAGTTTCTCTACCTGTCAGGCCTGTTTTTGCTAACTCCTCACACAGAGCGGGCAGCAGAGAGGAAGTTTATTGTCCTGCTGCAGGATTCTTCCAATTTCCAGAGGGATTTGTTTTCTCGAAGCAATGTGGGTAGCACGACGGACAGAGGATGGCAGCAGCAGTTTTGAACGTGCCCTTTATTTGCTTGGATCCAAACTGGATCTTTGGGTGAAATCCAGGTGTTGAGTGTGCCAGGATGGGGAGGGTGCATCTGATCCCTGCGTTGTGCCGGGGAAGCTTGGCGTGCGTCTTCTGGGTGGGTTTGGGGCAGGTTAGAGTTGGGGTGGCTGTCGCTGTTGGTAAGGATGTCTCTGGCTGTCAGTAATGCTGTTGAGTCAGCGCCCCTTCATCAAGGAAGGGGCCTGAATGAAAGCTTATGTGGAGGCTACCTGTGAAACGGAGGATTTGAGCATTTCCAGAAGAGCTCAGCTCATCCCGCCCAGCAAGCTGCTCAGCCTGTTTCCGGGGGACAAGTACAGAAGGGCAGGAAAGTGTCCCCTGCCTTGTATGCAAGTTAACTTCAAGGATGATACTGAAAGGTTGCCTTGAATATTGATCTGCAATGCCAGCTGGATACGTGGAGAGATTTACTCTCTTCCGTGAGTTTAGTCCCCACATCTTTCTAGTCTCTGCATTTTTCTTCTGCTATGGAAGGCAAGGTTTCCAAAAGTTACTTCCTTTACAAAATCAGCAGCTCCTCTTACCAGAGACGAAGGCACAGTGCTTTGACCTTTGTGTTTAAAACAGGCAGGCATCAAGATGCCTCGGCTTCGAAGGGAGAGTGAGGAAGGACAAATCTAGATTGCTGACAGGGGAAAACTGACGTTCAAGAAAGTTCACTCTGTTATTAGCATTCTGACCATTTGTTGTACCTTGAGGCAACTGCAGAGCTGGCACAGCTTGTGGAGGAGTGCGCCAAGGGGCCAGATGCTGTTGCAAAAGCAGCCCCGCAGCTGGCATCTCTGGGCTGTGAAAATAATCCTGAAAGGAGCAGGCGGACTGTGGTACTGAGGTGAGTAGACGGGACATCAATGCCACGCTAAAATCCTCTTAACCAATTAATTCAATTTCGTTATCCCAGCAGGTACAAGAGATTTAAAATACCAAATCACACAAAAGCACAGAGGTGCTTCTTATGTATGCTGGGTATATATGATTTTTTTTTGAGAGAAAAATACTCCCAGCTGTTAGGGTTCTCGTTGCCTCACAATGTTGCATTGATTTGATACAAGAAAATAGCAAATTGTATAGCCTGGGTATTTCCATGTAATTATGCGTCATGTATTTGTCATAGTGATAGAAAAGAAAATCACTTTTTCATAAGGTGGAGTGTGTCTTTGAAGATGTACAGCAACTTCAAAGAAATCCCATGTGCACAAACACCTACTCTTTTTTCTCCCTCTGATGATGGAAGGGGCAGCACTACATTGTTCCGTTCTGTCTGAGGTTCGTTCCTGACTGAAATAATAGGTATTTCTGCAAAACCCACGTTTGAAGCGAAGTGGAATGATTGTTCTCCACCATTAAATGGGGGCGGCGCTCCTTAAGGTGTCAAACGTAGCTCATCCTTTGAAGTTCATCCTATTTTTGTTTTATTATTGAAATAAATGGCAGTACGTGGTGGTTTATCCATAATGCATCAGCAAGCATTAAGGATTGAATGTCGGGAAGAAAGGGTATAGCTGTTGCTGTAGGGAAAGATAGATCTAATAGCGATAACTCGCCCTGCCTCTTATTTTGTTGTTTTACAGTTTTTTTAATATATATATACGTGTGTATATATACGTATGTACATACACACACATAGGAGTCTCAGTCCAGTTGTCCGAGTGCTTCGTGTTTCACGAGGAGCTTTGGTTTGGCCGAGGCCCAGGGGGGCAGCAGCAGTGGGGGTCTCAGCATCTCCTCGCTCCTGGGCCCGCTGGGGCAAGCGGCCCAGACGGACACCTACCTATAGCGTGCTGCTGCCCTGGGGGGAGGCTGGCCCCCTTTGTGGGCTCTAGGTACGCTCTCACGTACGAACGTGAGGTGGAGGGTTCGAGGCACAGCAGTGCTCAGCTGGGAATGGTGGTGTAATATTGAGTGACTGATTGAAAGTTAGGTGAAAAAATTGGAGTTTGCCCAGTTAGATGAATTTACCTCATAGATGGGGAAAATTAATGCCATAAAGGTGCATGTACCTTAGCAAAAATGCTGGCTCTTGCCTTGCTGAACGTGCGTGTGGGAGGCGCTCGGCAGAAGGTGCATGGGGAGGATGCAGTCCTCCTGGAAATCAGGCATCCTGCTGCTCTCGGGTTTCAGCAGCATGTTTGGAAGCTTTTAGTTTTTACACTAACAGCTTACTGGCAGTGGCTTCCGTACAGAAGGAGGGGACTTAATTGGATTTACTGACAAGCAGGAAACAGTTCCTTCTAGAGACCTTACCTAAGAGGCTGAAGTATTAGATAAAATATCACAAGAGTTGGTTGCTTCTCTGTTTACATATATAAAATCTTTTCAGTCGTCTTTTGGAAGCTCCAAAGGGCTTTGTAGTAAGGATGTCTGTGGACAGGTAATGGGGATGAGAAGGGTAAGTGGGGCAGGTTGCAGGGCAGCAGCCTGTTCGACCCTGCAGTTTTGCAGCCGTGGGGCCTCCCCGCAGACACTTGCCCACCCCGTCACGCTGGCTGTGTGCTCCAGGTGCAGCTGGCTGGCAGGCAGCAGCCACAGTTCCGAGCTTGGTGTGGAGGATCACGGAGCGGCAGAGAAGCTGCGACACGTGGCTGCATCTCCCCGACCCTGCAGGTCTAGGTTCAGCTCCGCGTGTCAGCATGCGCTTTGCAGCGGGCAGGACTTGCTTACGGTGTCAGCAGGGCGTTACTGTATAGCATTAGTACCTGTCCTCTGGAATACTGAAGTAGAGATTCAGAAAAATGGTGTTTTCCCTTTCTTTCAAGGACCATCATCTTTCTCATTAAGCTATTTCCCTTTCCGAGGCTGCTGCATCAGGTCCTGTTGGCGTTGAGGCCAAAGCAAGGCAAAACAAACTAAACGAACAGAGTAAGAATCCATCTACGGGGCTGCTCCGATCCCTGCTTCCCGTTTCTCGGAGGGACGGCGCGTGGGCGCTGCCTGCCCCGCCGGCAGCCTGCGGCCCGGCTCCCCTCATGCTTTCTGCCCAGCGTGCTGGCAGCTGGCAGTCTGCTCCTTTTTCTCTCATCTTTGCTATCTGAAGGGTTTACATAAATATCCTAAGGCACTTTGCTGTTGAATACATGAATATGCTGCATCAGGGACAGTAATTTGTGGGAAATTGCAAGGCTGTTTTAGCTTTTTAGCATCTGACAGACCAGGATTAAACTGTTATTGCTCAGAGCACTTCTTGCCGTTTCACTTGTGTCCCGCAGATTTTTCTTTTGCATATCTGTAAATATGAATACAGAAGCCTGTGTATACTGGTGGGTTTTCAGAATATCTCAGTAAAGATGCTTTTTGGTATCACTGACCTCTGAAAGTGTGCCCTTCATCCCTTCATTCCATTATGCTTTGAAGAACAAAAAAGATCCCCAAGAACTGGAAATACTACTTTCTTATTGCCTCTTCTGGACTTTCTTCAGGATGCCCGATATATGCAGTGGTGCCTTCTAATGATTCTTATAAAAACTCTGCAAAGATAACTGAATTCCAACCAACAGCGGCCAGAAATGAAAGCCACGGAAACGTACTCCCCTTTTAGATACTGCAGGACTGAAAAGCTGATGGTGGAGCAGCAGGAGAGAGAGTAGATGAGGACAGCAAAAAGAATATTGGGAATCCTGGGCTTTAAAGAGCTGTGAGAGAAGATTCTTGCCCTTTGCTCTGGGCTTATGTGGGGTGCCTTTTCTTTAAATGAGCACAGGCTCCTTTTTTTTTTTTCATTTATAAACTAGATTTTTCATTTATACATTAGGTGAATCTTGTTTCTGAATTAAGAAAATTAAGTATCGTAAGACTGTCAGTTTTATTTTTTTCCTGAAAGCTTTTTTTTTTAAGTAAGAAATGAAAAGGTCCGTTAAACAGAGAGAAAGATACAATTGAGTTGGCCACTGAATCATTTAGTCTCTGAAATTTTACCCTTTGATCAACATTAAAGCATACGTGAAGGACTGTTTGTATCTCATAGTATGTGCTTTCAGTTTCTCGTGGTTAGAGACAATAAAACAATTTTTTGAGTAGGTGAATCTTCTAAAGAGCTGCAATGAGCACATCTTAAAAATGGGAAAATTAAACTAAAAACTCATGTAAAGATATAGTTTAGTAAAGCCCATACAACTGCAATACGCTGTATTTTAGATAGACAGATAGATATAGACAACTATATGTATATCTCGTAGCATCATGTACTCTGTATAGTGAGTTCAATTGCAAGTAAGTGTCATAGTTACAGGCTTTGATTTTGAAATATTTATTTGGTTCTTTTTTTTTCATGGTTCACTGAATGAACTCGTGACTTTGCACCACTTGCCATTCCCTTTCTTTGTTATGACCCTCTGCTCTTGATGGTGAAGTAGAAGGGCCATAGTAGTATATTGTGCCTGCCATCCTGCTCTTACCTGTGCACTATGCCTTTAAAAGAAATGCTAAAATGGCATGGATGACATGGTTATGTGAGTGTGCAGCAGCACTCTCGTTAATACCAAGACTCTGCATTCACAGATTGCAAGGTGCTGTGAGTTTGAGATAGATCAGGAACAAGCCTGCAATCACCCTTCTGCCACATGAGCAAATCCTGCCCTGCACACTAGTAATTTCCCTCACCTGCCTGCTGCGTTTTGAGAAGCCAGCTGTATTGCATGGTGAGAGTGGGTCAAGGCAGCTCTCTTAGGGGACTATTGCTGAAATCTGGTGCTGCTTTGGAAAAATTGGAGCTAGATAGCACAGTTGACACACAGAAATTCCTGGTGGGCTTTATTCATATGGCCTTCCCCCATCTTGTTGGGTATATCAGGAAATTCAAGGGATGCTTTAGCTTCTAGCTTTTAAAGTTTGGGAATAGGGTGGGGTTTTTATGTTGTTTTTTGCTTGTTTGTTTTTGTTTTGTTTTTTCTTTCCACACTCACACTGTAAAGAAGGCAGAAGATCAAAATCTGCTGAGCAGCTGGCAGAAGTGGGACCAATGCATGTGGTCACTGGGTCTTCTGCAAATCTTGCTGCTCCTAAGGCAGTGTAGGATGCAGGATGTTTTTCCTAAGGCAGGCAAATAAGGGGAGTGATGGAGAGTACCTGTATGCTAACTGGTAAGGATCAGGTATATGGAGTTTGTGTTGAGGAGAGGTCTTTCTGCACAAAATTAAGAGTCCTCGAGCATGAGGAATTTAGTTTTGCCTACGGCATGGAGTGGGGAGTTGGAATGAAGCAGCTTAAATGATTTGTTTTACATTGCCAGTGAGCTGGGCACATAACTCAGCTTTTTTCTCTGTACATCACTCCTGCTGGTTTGTGATGCTTCCTCGATGTTCATTATAAAATCTGGAGCACGATAAATCTTGATTTACTACCGATCCTGAGGGGTTCTTTTTTAAAGCATAATTCTGGAAAATTTACTGTACAATAAAATGGCTATAAATCATTACCCATATAACCAGGCATAATAACATTAACATACAAGCGGTAGAGGATCCAGATGCACTTGCAAGATGCCTCCTTCTGCTCTAAGGTTTTTACTGAGGTTTGCCCATGCTGTGCTACCTGTGGTACCATGGGTGCTCATGCACGTGCTGATAAACTGCAAGCAGGACAGAGGTCCTCGGGAGACCACCACGGTAGCCGTGCTTAATCACTGTCTTGTTATTGGTACTGTCAGATAGTGTGGGTTATGTGCAGCATGAATGATGCATTTGGTCAGGTGTGCCTGTGACAAGGGTCATTAACAGCTCTCAAAGGATAGTTTACAAGCACTTGCACAATTAGCCGGATGGTTTTGTCACACAGTTAATTATGTTTGTTCGTGGCTGAAGCTCTGATTTCTGTTTCCAGCTAGAAAACTCATTTTCTGGTAGACATCTCAAAAACCTAAGTTACACTTTCCCAGTACTGCTATCATTTCCTAAGAGGAGTCTAGTTCCAAAACTTTACCTTCCCACTATTATTGTGAATGATTATATGTTATTTAGAATACATACGACCGTAGAGCTCTTCTCTTTCATTATGTTAAACATCTTAGAGTTATGCTTGAAAGTGCACAAGTCTTGCAAATACTTTTATGCTTTAAAAAAAAAAAAATAAGAAAAGGATAAGAGTTAAATCCACTGATTGCTTTCTCTTTTTTGCTTCTCATTTTAGTTAATGGGAGAGACAACAAAACTTCTTGGGTATTCTGTAGTTTAGGGAAAAAAGACTCAATTTCACTGTTCAGTCTGTTTTATGTATTGTAGAACTGGAGTCTGGTGATGTTTAGCTGGGAAGAACATACAATTGTAATTGTAAGGGAAGACCTTACAGTTACCTTACAGAGCTTAGGACTTTTTAATACTGACGAGTAAATTGTTTTTCTGCTTTTTTTTTCCCCCTAATTATTTTACTCTTCATTGCTCATAAGCTTATGTTAACATTGCAGCTACATTGGCGTACTAGCAGTGCCCTTGATATGTTGCCTAATAAAGCATGGGGAAGTAACTTTTAAACTTTTTTAAAAAACTTTTTTCACTGTCTATTTTGGATTCTCAACATTTCAAATGGTGGATGGTGATTCAAAGAGTAGTTCAGACTTTAACTTCTCACACTTAAATTTCTGCGGTTCTGTTGTTTGGTCACATTCAAAATCAAAACCTATAGAAATGTTTAGTTTTTATTCTGGTAATTGGAAATATGAGGATCTTTCTTTCTCAAACTTTGTCTTGAGATGGTAAAATTCATATGATATCTGATTTTTTTGTTGTTTACTGTCTGAAACTGAAATCCTACAGGTATTCATAAAGTTCAAATTAGCCATAATGCTTAATCATCCTTAAATACAGGTGATACTTGTTTATTTTGGGTGGCTCCTTACTGTCTGCCTCCAAAGGACGAGTTTCAGCAATTTGCAGCTTTATGTTTCCTTCTTCAGAGCCCGACTATCTTTTAGTGTGCAATATTATGCTATATGGAGCCTCAGTACTGAGCATTGCACTCAATTCTCACTGAATATTCTTGATGTGTTCAGCACTACTTTAATAATAAAGATCTCTAGTGTTGTACATCCCTCAGCACACTGTGTTTCCTGTGTGATTCTGGCACACAAGAATTTTATGTCTAGTCTCCCTGAGTCTGAGTGAGCTGCGGATTCAGAGCATGCTCCAGTTCTGTTTGCTGGAGATGCCATTTCCTTGTGTCTACATGCCCTCAGTTGTGTGAGTTTTTCCTCTCCCTTTTTCTTCCCACTTCTGCAATGTTTTTTCCTGGTGATCTGTTGCACACCCTTTTAGATGTGGCTTCCAACTTGTGATTATTCTAGAGCATATTCTGGATTATTCTTCATTTGTTCCACAGCATATTCTTGCTGAACTAAGCAGAAATGTGCAAGTTTAGCACAGACTCCAAGATAACTTGGTAGTTGAGAATTGGAAATGTGGAAATTTGTGAAGTCAAATTACTCTGCATGCATTTCTCTGTCTTTTTGTTCTGTGTTCTGTATGTTCCTCTGGGCTAAAGTGAAGTCTTGCTGGGTTTCTGGACTCACTTTTTTTGAAGTTCTTGGCTTCTGCCTTCTTATAGATGATTTTCTGTACAGCTCAGCCGTGTCTTTCTGCTCTATCTTAACAAGGGACTCCTTTTGTCTTTGTCAGCTTTAGTGAGTGATCAGGCTTCTCAACAGATAATAAACTTTTTACTGTGAGCTATGCCCATCCCTTAATGGAAGGATAATCAAAGTGTTTAAAAACTCTTCTTTCTATCCTGTTGCATGATGCAAAATTCTCCTGTCATTCTGTAAAAGTTCAATATGGTGACAAAAAAATCTTAGAAAAAACACCTTGCATTCAGGATAAAAATTGCATTTTCATATAGGTACATAAGAACAATGCTTAATTCCTAGTAGTATTCATAAAGTTTGCAAAAACAGAATCTGGGGATTATCATAAGCTTAGCATCTAGAAAAGCATGATAAAAGAAAGATAAAATGTGTGGTACAGCATTAGCTAGCTTTTAAAAATTAACAATGCAGTTGCCAGTGGTAGCTCTTTTGACATAGTAATTGTATTCCATATTTGGCTTGCTGAAACTTAACTGCTTAAAAGCCCCATTATTCAGTTACACTGTACGACATGCAGAGATCCCAGGAGCTGTCATCTAAGAAGGCATAGGAAAAGGCTGTAACTTGTTCGTTAATAATAAAATGATTCTCTGAGAATAAAAAGATAATTAAGGGGTTTATAGCTAAATGACTACATGGAAAGATATAAAGTGAAAGATAAAAATAGGGCTTTTTTAGCATATTAAACCTTGGCATTGAAGGTGACAAAGATAACATTGGTAGAAAATGGTACAAGTGTAAAATAGTAAAAATGAGACAGTGCACATGGGAACATCTTTGATGTATTTGAGTCTTAAATAAAGCAATTTAATATTTATTGTGGATTTTTAAAATCCTACGTAAAATCTAAGATACCTTTTTTTTTTCTCTCTCGCTTTCCACTGCCACAAAACTTAGCAAAACTAGAGGGATTAATATTTCTATAAGGCAATACTTGGGTCTTATTAGTCATCTTGAAGAGTTGATTCTAACGTCAGCCTTGGTCCATATGCAGTGCCTACGTGTTTCTCACTCTTGGCCTATGAAGTCCTAAGGTTGGCTTTTAGGGGGACGTAGCATGAGAGTGCAGAATGAACTAATGTTCTTTGCTACTTTTCACATCTTTGTTTTCTATAATCTCTCCCCTGCACACACCAAATTAAGGTGGTCAGATACCTATCGTCACCTTATCTGTTTTTCTTCACCCTCCCTCTCCAGTCTTCAGAGAGGGGAAGAAGGGAATGATAGGCCAGTCAGCCTCCATCCCTGGCAAAATGGTGGACCTGGCTCATCCTGGATGTTGGCTCTAAGCATGTGGAGGACAAGAAAGTGATCAGGAGTAGTCAGCATGGTTTCCCCAAGGGGAAATCGTGCTTCACCCTTCCATGATGGGATAACAGGATAGGTAGGTGAAGAGAGAGCAGTAGATGTTGTCCTGCTTGACTTCAACAAGGTTTTCCACACTATCTCCCATAACATTCATAGGCAAGCTCTAACAGTGGAACGGGCTGCCCAGAGAGTTTGTGGAGTCTTCTTCTCTGGAGATCTTCAAAACTCGCCTCTGTGGGACCTTGTGCAACTTGCTCTTAAGGGACCCTGCTTCTGCAGGGCAGTTGGACTAGAAGACCCCTTCCACACAAGACCCCTTCCAACATTAAACATGCTGTGGTTCTGTGATGAGTAGAGAAGCATTTATTCTTCAAGGAAAAGATTGTTAAGTGTCACTTACTGTAAGTGTGCAACCTGAACGGTTGATCCCGTGTTGACAGGCTTATAACCTGCTTACAGCTGCTGGTATGAAATCAGTTAAATAGCTGAACTCTTGCATGTGCAGTGTTTCTAGACCAGAGCAATCATCCATAGGAGTGCAGACATTGTAGAATTTTCACTAACAGCATTAGGTGGGAACGCCTACATGAAGGAAGTGTTGCTTAATCTGAAGATCTTGGGATAAATTAGACAATAGCCATGTAGACTCATATGTGAAGAATGTTCAGGAATGAATTTCTTCTCTAATCAAGTTCAGAATATTTTGGTTTGCTTCCTTCCAGAGTCGTAGATTTTCTACCTCTTCCTCTATTCATGACAAGAAGCAACATTAGTATTTTTCTCTTGTTCTACAGGCCACTGTCTGATTCTGAACAAATTAATTTTTTAAAGAAAACAAGACTCTATATTCAGCAGGAAAAGTACGATGAAGCGGTAAGTATGTCTTTGCTATATACCTTCCAGAAAATTCTTATTAGAACTTCCATTTTATGTAAATATGTATTTAAAATTGTTTAACTTGAAATGAAACGAGGAAATAAAATTGTCTAGTTTTTTTTCTTCTCATGCCCATCTCACTTACTAAAATGGAATAGATGGTCATTTTAAGTCTCCAAAATTCCGCACTCGACGCCATTTAGTTCTAAACAGTACTGACTGGCTGTTTTTCTCATGCTTTCTAAACTGTTCTACTGCTGCACAGTATACTAAGCTGCAATGTATGTATTCATTTCCACTGTGAAAAGGGATAGTTTCAAGCAGAAACTAAGGTATATACCTCATGCTCGTATTTCTCAGGCTGTTAGTTCCATTAAAGAAAAAAAACAGCCTTCCCCATCATAGATCCTACTTTGTTTTGTTCTTCTCTTACCTGAACCAGCCGTTCTTGTTTTTAATTTCACATTCCAGATTACCAGACCCTGAGAGCTGCATGTAGAAAGAACCACTCTGTCCTTCCCACTTCTTTTATTGTTTTCTAAACATTTGCTACAAGTCACTCCCGGACAAGGGGTGTGATGATCGTGGTTCAGCAGTGATTGTATCCTGATGTTCACAGAAATCATTTGTAGAGTTAAGTGATACAAAGAAGTCTCAATTTGTAGCAGGTTTAGGCTAGTAAGTGTCATTTGTGTTAAAAAGTATGTGGGAAAATTGAATATATACTTTTCATCTGGCAAACGCATGGAAGGGTAATTCCATTATATGCTAAGCTTTAGCTCTTTTATTTTTCTTTCGGATGTTTCTCAAGGGAATCAACTGCTATTTTATGTACAGAATAGCTACATCTATTTTATGTCTTAATACCTTTTCATTTACCTCTCTGTAAATTGGAATTACCTCAGTGGAAATCAATGAATTTGTTTGGGGATTCATTGCAGGAGGATATTTTGGTTTTGTTTTGTTTTCTTTTCCTAATATTTGTTCGCTGTTATACATTTCCTTATAGAAAGTATTTTATACGTTTTACCGGTAGAACCTGTGATTTTGAGTGTTTTGTTGATTATATATGAGTTTTACCCCTTGTTCACTCGAGTGCCCCAGGTTCAAGATTACTGGTTTGGTTGCTAACGCATATGGGGTTTTTGTCTGAGCCTCTGTTATCCTCAGCTCCCTGAACTGGAGGGCAGCAAGGTGGTTGTGCTGCTAACTGCTGGGACGCAGAAGACATTCTGCCTCCTCAACTCTCTGCAGCTCTCTTCATTGCAAATGCATGTTCATATTTGTATTGTGAAGAGTGACACGATCGTGGTGTGTTTTGCCCATTGGCAGATTCATGATTACTTCAGTAGCTGATGTGCTGTTTCCTATTGATTTTTGCTAGGATTTTTTTCCACTTTTGTGGCTTTAACAGGAATGCCAGTGTCCTGTCAGTTTATCTAACAACGGCAAGGAGGTGATACGATCCATTTGCTTTAGGGGACTTCACGTCATTTCACGTATTTTGTATGTAAGGCCACTTCTCAAAGGATTTTGTCCATGAGGCACACGTATCTTAAAATAATGTTGGCCTGCTCCTTGTACCTGACTCTCATTTGACTGGAGCATATCCACTGAGCAAGTGCTGCTTTTTTGAAGTGTCACAGTACTTTGTGAGTCATGGCTCCTCATTGACTGCGGTGTGCTGAAATTCAGCTGGGATTGGAAATAAAGTGTGCCAAGAGAAAGGAGTGTTGTTGCTTCTGCTGGGAGATGGGCTTCAAATTTCCATTAAGTGTGCCTGGACTTAAGGTCCATACTGAGTCAGTTAAAAGACAATAATAAAGAATGGTACTGGGTACCAGGATACACATAGTAAGCATCATCCTGTATGTTCAGTTTGTTTCTTGACCCTTATTCTTGCTTTTATCCATAGAGCTCTAAGAGGGTTCTGCGCGGCCAAGTTATACTATCGGGTTTCCCATCGTGGGGGAAGTTGCAGGTGTCAGCACATCTGTCTCTAAGAAAAGACCCTCACTGTGAGAGAATCACAGTCCTTGTTATGGTGTTTCAAAACGATGGCTAATGAGGAAAAGGTGCTGAGTTAAGGGACTTGTGATTGAATGAAGCACAGCCCTTCGTGTGCTCACATGACTTTGGTCTCAGGAGCCCAACCTCTTTTGGGAGTTAACCTGGTGCCCCAGATCAGTCTCTACATTTACCTCTCATGCTTAGGCAAGATGCCTGAAGTATTTGCTGCTGCTGAAGTGCAGAGTGTCCCTCCCAGGAGTGGATATTTCAGGCTGTGGAGAGCTGTGGAGAGCAACCAAGTTTAGCCCCGTCCCTAATCCTCCTGCCATTTAAATGTTGTGCCTTCAGAAGTGTGTAGCTGCTTTGATGCTCTCTCCTGCTGGAACACGTACAGCCAAACGCTCATTGGAAAAGCAAGCAACTCGCTGTGCATTAGGTATCATACAAGGGGCACTGTCTATGTCACTTACATGATCTTCCTGGGCACTTGGCAAAAGAGCCAAGCGGCGATGGAAAGCACATCCCACAGGAGCCTAAAGCAGCGTCGCGTTCGTGTCAGCAGAGTCAAGTGCTCTGCTTGAATGCACGGGTGGAGAAAGCAGGTGCCAAGAGTGGCAAAGCTGCTTGAGCTCTGGCTTACTCTGAGCTTTATTTTGAGGAGTGGAGCTTGCAATATTCTAACCTTGTGCTTGTGTGTTTTGTGTCTCTCTAGGTATCTCTGTGCAAAACCCTGATTAACCTTGCTTTGGAAGGCCTGTCGTACTACCATACTTACGACAGATTGTTCCTGGGCCTGAGTATTGCAATGGGTTTTGTGGGCTGGACAGCTTATGTGATTTTGGTGATTGTCAAGACCCACACCAATCTGGCTAAGGCTGCCCAAAGTCATGGCAAGGTAGGTCAGAAACGTGCAATGGTCTTCACTGTGAGTTTTCAATGTTATATGTGTGCACAGTCCCTCTGTGAGGATCAAGAGGTGCCAGGTTCTGTTGACTTGTGAAAACTGGCAGGCGGCGACACTTTCTAGCCCCACTCGTCAGTTCCTTGATGAGGATCAGTATTCCTGAGCACTGCATAGCTACGACACTGTCTTCAAGTGGGTACTATGCACTGCAGGGGATAAATGTTGGGAAAAAAAAAAAGAAGGAATATTTTTGGATCAGAGCGAAACCATGATTTTCTTGCCACAAAAATACAGGTAGCCTCAAGCTCTCATGACCTTCCACCTCAGCTCTTATCTGAAGAATCCCTTTCTCACAATTTCTTTCAACCCACATCTGCAGCACTGCTGTTTCCTCCTGTCATTCTGCATTTTGCTAAATATTAATGCAAATGTAGACAAAGATAGTGATTTAAAACTATTAGAGGGTCTTTCTTTAAGCAGAAGTGAGTTTTCAGCATTAACTGTGGTACAGTTGGCACTATGTGGAAGAATGTGTGCTGCAAATATATTTTTGTTTTTATGTTTGTCTGTTATTATAAGACCAAAAAGTGTTTGGCATATAGTTTTAATTTTTTTGTTCCTTTCTCTCATGGCAGTCTAAAATTTGTCTTCTGAAGCTGAGCAGCAATTTCGTCATCACATTTTTAAAATACATAACATATTCTAATAGAAAGGTGAACTGTGGTTTCACAGATGAGCTTGCTCTCTTGCTTCTTATAATTTGCAAAGAGCAGCAGAAGACATCAAAGATGATGGAAGTTCTTTTTTACAAAAATGTTATGGTTAGATTTTTCGCAAAGTACAAAACCCTAGGAAATACAATTTTCTTTCAATCATTCATCAAAAAAAAAAAAACTAGATCCTCTGCC
>PTEX01000105.1:801902-890105 GCA_003342815.1 Eudromia elegans
TCTCTCTCTTAAGTAATTTTTAACCAGTAAGCAATATTTCAAAAATTAAAAAAAAAAAAACCCTCCTTTTTTTTAAAAAACAAAGAGGAAAAAAAAAAAAAAAAACACACCAGAGGAAGATGAAAGCCTTAAGGGAAAAGAAAAAAAACCTTCAAGAATTTGTTTCAGAATAAAAGGAGTTGTTTCAATTAGATATTGTAAAGGAGAATGAGCACTCACTTAACATCTTTACTACCTTCAGTAAATTACTCAGAAGATTCTTATCATGCGATCCTGAGGATTTTACTGCTGGCTGAAATGAGATATTCTTGGCCTTTAATGAAAATGATCAAACAAAATTGGAATGGAAAAATATTCATAAGTGCTAGATTCTGTGACTTACATTTTCTTTCATCAAATAACTGAGAAGAAATGCAAGATATTCTTACGTTAGACGTGAACAAAATGATTGTAAGAAATAGATTGAGTATATTAATAACAACATAGAGCAAAAGCCTTATATTTTGATCAAACAAATAAGGAAAATTATGTATTTTTAATCAATGTCAGATTTTCGTTCTCAAATAATTTGGTATAGTCTGTTTTTTCTTATGTTGAAGGAAATTTCTGTTCCCGTGACACTTATAGAACAAAGTGAGGTTTTTTATATTCTTTGTCTACAGATTTCTCTTTGCCTGTCTGTAATAACAGACCTTTTTCTGTAGAAGCCATTCTGTTCTTAACGCTCCTAAATACTTAGGAAGTCGCAGTGTGAGACTAATGCTTGTATGGAAGTTATTTGGTTTATAGCTAATATTGAAGCTGCTTAAAGAATTTTTTCTGTGAAATTAATCTACCATTGCAAAACAGTCTTCTGCATAGCACAGACATAAAATCTGATAGCAACCTTTGAATAATGAAAATGCGTATTCTGCCTGTCTTCTACAAAGATTCTTCTTTTCTTACAGTGCTTATGAAGGAAACTTGTTCTTTTAAAGTGGTGTGTTGTTTCAGTTAGAAGTTCAGCCTTTAAACTCATTTTTAAAATTTCACAGAAAATGCAAATCTTGCTTCTGTCTTCAGTGCATGACCATCTATTGGATTCTATAATATTTATATCTCTATATGGAATAAAATGTTGATTGTGCGTTTACTCATTCTCTGACAGATTGTATTGTGCACATATAATGTCTATACATTTTCATTCTGTCTGTATGTCAGCAAACGTGAAATTTAAAACTAATAAGATAAAATTGCAGGAGGTCAGCTTTCAGCATGACATGCTATATCTTTCTTTAATGGCTTATCTAACCAGAAATTCTGTTTTAGAAATCGTTTAGAACTTACACTTGCTGTCAGTTTAGATCAAGGCAGCTTTATATCAATTACAGTGTGGGGGGAGGAAGAGAAAAAAATGATAACCTCTTGGTGTAAGCTGCTAATTGAGTGTCTGTCATCTCGGCGTAGACAACACAGTTCCGTGTTTGTCAAGTTAACTCCTTCAAAGAAACAGAAAATGAGTTTCTTCTGTCATATAGCTGCACAATACACTGATGGCCTCAGTTACTGAGGCCGCCCTTGCTGTATCAGGTCACAGTACATGAAGACAGGAACGTTTATTTAAAATCTGTACGTAATCTTCCCTCACCAGTGTCACTTTGATACCCAAATGTTCCTAAATCAGGAGTGGTTCGATGGACTGGTAAAAGACAGATGGTGAATCTGTTTAAAGTTCCCCTTTGTGCAAATGAGATACTGCTGTTAATGGGTGCTGTAGGAAGGATTAGCCTGTCTGCTTGAGAGCATCCATTTCAGACTTTCATATCTGTTTTTGATATTCCTCCTTGCAGCTCATGGCTTCAGATGACGTTTGTGTTAGTACATGGTGGGAAGAATGTTCTAATCTCACAGAGGCCTTGAATGTTTTTAGAGAAGCCCAAACTTGGCTTTGTAGTTCAAGACTAAATGTAATAGCTGGGCTAGTTTTGTCTGGGAACCTCTCAGTGCATCTCTGTGAGCTGCATTCAGCTCTAGTCCTCTGTTGCCTGTGGAAATTTTAGGGTCTCTGGGTAAGATGGTCTCTTTTCTGCATCTCTAGCACAGCTGGGCAGTTTTGAACCGTAGCAAGTCTTAAGACCAGAAGCTTTTGCAACGTCGGTGCCAGCAGACAGTGCAAACGTGGAATTCCTTCACGACTTAAGCAGCCTCTTTCAAACACACAACTTCAGCCCCCCGGTTTGTGCATGGTGAGGGTGCAGCTCTGTGCGTCGCCTTTGGGGACGGGCTGGCCTCACAGAGCAGCTCCATGCAGCCCGCCCCGTTAGCATCCTCAGTTCCTCGACAGCAGGATGGGATCAGCGCTAGTTCAGCTCAATCCACGAGCTGGAAACTGCAGCGGGGTGAGGAGCAGCCTCGGGAACGCTTAGCGTTGGATGGTGACCAGGGGGATGGGGCAGACGGGGCACCGCCCGGCCAGACAGCTTGGCCGGCTGCTGGGGGGCAAGTGAGAGTCCCTGCTCTCTCGAGAAAACTTCTTAAAATGTGTCCCGTAAATCCCCCAAAGAGCTGTTTTGTTCCATAGGTGTTAATGCATTGTATTTTAATCTAGCTATTTTTTCTCTTAAAAGTGGCTCAAGCAAGAGCAGAAGTGTGCTAATGGAAATGTCATTAAACATTTTGACCATAGTGCCATAAACTTACAAAATAATGCTCCAAATCTATACCTAGTATCTAAATGTAAAAAAATCCAAGAATCCTTTTTTTTTTTCCCCCTCTCCCAAGGCTCCTCTAACTTCCACTGGATTTTAAATATCTGTTGAAATTAAGTCATGTTGCCTGCATGGATTTTCCAGATGGTATAAGCGTGCTTTGCTTGTGCAGTTTGCTGCAGGACCCTATGCAGACACTTATTTAGAATTAGATTTTTAAATTCTGCTTATTAGTTTTCCATCTGGCTGGAAACTGTGTACACATACACCAGGCAGCTTGAGCAGCCGTGTTAGAGCATAACTTGCTTTACTGTGGAAAATACACTTCCACTTTTACAAGTGAAAAATAGTGTAGTTTAAACCATTTTACTGCTATTTCTGAAATGTTTGTCTGATTGTTTTTCAGGAATCCACTGTTCTCTTGTATGGTTTTGCATTTGCTGGAACAATAATAGCTCTCATCCTGTTGATCCAAACATGTCCTTGGACCTATTACATATACTGTCTGTTGCCAGTGCCAGTATGGTATGCAGTTGTGAAAGAGTAAGTAAAGACTTTTTACAAGTTTTACAAATGCCTTATAAAGGCACATCTATGCTGCTTTTTATTGAGCATTAAATTATTCCCAAAGAGTTGGACAAAAATTGTTACATACAGTTTTTTCAACTTCCAACTTCCTGAAGTGTTTCCTGAGATGTTCTAGTTCATATTCCGCTTACTGTATGGAACAGTTTCCAAATTAACTGCTACAACTGCCAATTGAAGATAATGTCTTCTCTATTAACCAAATTTAATTAATGCCTTTCCAAAACAAATGTTTTCAGTATTTTGGTAATTGTAGCCAAAAAAGAATGCTAAAACCTTGGATTGTGGCAGCTGTCTTTTTTCTTTTTTTTTTTTTCTTTCCTTTTTTTTTTTTTTTTTTTTTTTTTTTTTTTTTTTTTTTTTTTTNTTAAGTGAGACAAGTTATTCCTTTTCTTAGGTATTTTTAAAATTGTCTGATAGTGCAAAGTGTCAAATCTTCTGAACTCCAAATGTTTTTGGAGAATATGTGCCAATCATGTTTAGGATTGCATTCCAATTATGTAACAAAAGTGTCTTGCTTGATTCTACTTTAACCTGAAGAAATGTCCCAAACTTAAAAGAATTTTCTACTTTCTGATTGCCGTTGCTTCCCTAATCTACTGGCAATTTTGTAGATAGCAAATAGGTGTTATTCAGGGAAAGTGAGACCATCTGCAGTTAGATAATGAACTGTCTCGTAAAGTAGTGAAGAAGCTAAAGGGGGTGTGTTTTCTTCTGAATGTTTTATCAGCTATGATTGACGTTAAACACAGCATAAGCAGAAAAGTTCATAAACTTGCAGACAGTGTGGGTAAAGAGTAATCTGAGGCTTGTCCAAATACAAGGAAGATGAGTCAAAAATGGAAAATAAACCTGAAAGGCTTTTTCTGCCCTTTTTTTAAAAAAAAAAAACAAAGCAAGCCAGGCAGAAGGGGCCCTCAAGCAATCACCTGGTCTGCTTCCTAGCAGCAGATAGGAGCACCTATACTTAAATCATTGTTTATGCTCTGACCCCTCTGAGAAAAACTGCTCTGCTCTTTCCATACTGCTAAAATACTAATTATCTTGTGCCATCCTTTTAAACAGACTTCGTGTTATTCAGAACCTTGCTGCAAATCTCTCGTCGTTTCCTGTTGGCCAGTCTGTGGGATTTCTGTTGGTTTGTGCACTGGGAATTGAAATACTAGTAAGTAGTTCTAATCAGTAGTAAGTAGTTCTGAGTACTAAGTAAGGAGTTCTAAGTACTAATTCATAGGTTTTAGAGAGAATTTCATTACTTGAATATATCCATTTGAGGAATTTCAAGTCTCGTTGGCGTGTTTGTTTGTCAGTATTTTGTTGATTTTTTTTATTAGGTGTTCAGCTTTTTCTACCGCTCTACACTCACTGTTGGACTCCTTGCCTTTGCTGGCTGGCCAGTGATCACTCGGCTGTGTGCTCAAGCAAAGGTACTGCATTGCTTTGCTAACAAAGGCATTTTGGTTGGCAGAAGCCAATTGTGTTTTAGGACCCTGCGACGGGAGCCTTTCTGAATGCAGCTTCTGCTTCCTAGTCATGACCGCGTTCAGGTCTGTCTGATGAGCAGCATGTAGCAAGGCTAGAGGATGCAACGTGATCTGTGTTGATCAGCTGTATACAAGACAAGTAATGAGACCGCTTAAGAATAAAACCTGCTGATTTGATTGACATTTTGACTGACAGCTGTCCTGGATTGTAGTCAGCAAGAATAATCCTAATCCAGCAGGCGAGTCTGAAATTCACTGTTCTGGGTTGATTTATCATGCTTCTGGCCTCATTTCAGGATAGCTATCAATAAGCTATGAGAGCTATCTTTTTGTACTGTTTGGTGATGTGGTATCTAAAATATTTGGATTAAAATCTATAAAGTAACATGTCTTTTTTTGGATTGTTACAATGACAAAAATGTTGACATCCATGATTGATGAAAAATAGTATGCCATTTACTGGAAAAAAAATTAAAGATAACTGAAAATGTTTCTCATTTCTTTATTGTCTGCCGTCAAATGCAGCTTGCTATGTTCTTTTCCGTGGGAAAAGCTCCACTTCTTTTATAAGTATGAATGTGAAGTGGCACAACCTATATGTGAGGTGGTTGTTCAATTAGTTTATTCAAACCTCTGTTATTTCACAAGATACCTATAACCTAGAGTTACAGGGTAAAACCAGTTTAAAAAAAAAGGGGGAGGAGGCAAATTGCTAATACTTGCTCTGCAAGAACTGTTGAGACAAAGGTTTATATTTACTTATTTTCCTTTTTCTATTGCATTTGATTAACCAAGGTAGACCCAGGACAGATTTTTGTGGCACAGAACATAGAATTAGAAAATTAGATGATTATTATGGTTAAATCAGATGGCCTTCAGTTTCAAAAACTGGAAAAAGGTACTGCATTAGTAGAGAACAGTTGATCTGTTAGCTGTGGCAACCTTCTGATGAGATTACCTTTTCTTTTTTTCCTTTCTTCTTAAGGTTACTCATCAGCTCTCTGGTGATTGCAGAGTGTGTGAAGGCCGTGCTTTGAGAAAGTGCTTTTAAGTACAAGCTTAGCTTTAATTCTCATTGTCTTTGATAGGATTTTGACATCTGTTTAAATTAGATTCTTTTCTGTATTAAATTGAAGTGCTGTAATACAACTGACCTTGTGCCCTTTTATCAGTTAATTATGTTCTTGATAGATGTAGGGTGTTTTTGGGTTTTTTTTTCTTAATCTGTGGGGGATGTTAGTAGCTGCTAGTAGTTCTGTGCGGGCAAGTGTCTGTTCACACGACCTCCAAAAATCCCGCTTGTTTGTTTCTTGTAGACCACAGCGTTGATCTGGATTCTTCTGTGTGTGCTTCTGGCAATATTTCCTTTGATGCCTGTTATGGGAAGAGAACCGAACATTCCTCTGGTGTAAGCATCTCACGCTGGTCTTCAAACTTTTTACCTCCCTCTTTGATAATCGCAATTTTAGGCTGAGTTTTGATATATGTGAGGGAATGTGTTATTGAAAGTTGGCTGAGACAGGTATTGAAATTCGGAATTTAAATAGCATGATTATAGAGACGTCAGTTATTCACTAATGTGAATGAGAATAGACTTCTAATTTTCCTGCAATACTTCGAAAAAGCCACATCCATTTGCTATTTGCATTATTCTGTAATTTCTTGTGGATGGAAACATTTCTCACAATACAAAGATTTGCAAATTGTACATGAAAATAAAGGTTGTCGTTAATGGAGGATTTTCGCTGGGGTGCAAGCACGGTAAATAGCACTGACATATGTGAATAAGAACATTTAAAAAGCAATTTACTTTGACAGCATCTTTCTGAATTCTCTCATCTAATTTTGAATATTTTTTCTTTGAATAAAAGTAGATAATCAGTTATCCAGTGAAGTGAGTGAATAGGGTAGGAAGAACTCCCTGCTTCCTCCTCCTCTGTTTTGTGTCCTGTCTTTCTCCTTTTGCTTCTCTTTTCTGTATTTTCTGTTTTCTGGTGTTGCTTTTCCGGTTGTTCAGCATTGGTGGTTGATTTGCTTTTTCTTTCTACTGCTTCTCCCTTATCTCTTGCTTTCCTTTTATTTCCTTTTCCTTTTTTTTACTCTTTCATCATGGAAGTTACTTTTTCATATCTGGATGCAATCTGGTTTGTTGGGCTGGAGGAATCTAATGGTATTGTTGTAGCTACTTCAGAAAAAGTCTTGGATTGACCTAGACTGCAACACTTTCTTCTGTTGTCTGACAAAGGATGCTGCCCCATCAGCGCCAGGGTGGCTGATCCTCAGTAAACTAAAGCAGTGATATATGAATGCAGATAGAATTATAAGCCCAGGTGTTTTCAAAGGCATTGACATTCTGCCTTGATATTTTCCACGGTATTTTAGATCTGCCTGTTGCAAGCCCTTCCTAATCTTGATGTCTGGGCATGTTACACACATACAAGAGATGTATTTTGCCCATTGCAGTCTTCTGGTATTTATGCACATTCATATGTTTCTTCAGGTCCAAATAAAGCTTCTTTATTCCTAAGAACATTTGAGTACAACAACTTAGAAATCAAACTGGAATTAAATTACCTTCAAGTCATTTTCCCCACCATTTCTGTACATTCATTTTACCCTGGCTATACACCTTCCTAATTATTCTTCTAAAAGCCAAAACCCATCTGGAGTTCAGTCTGGTGCGCAGTGTAAAAGGAATCCAGAAGGGCAAGAGCAAAAGGAAGGCTATGGAAAATGTGGGCCTTCTACCGAAGTGGATAGGGCACCAGGTGACAAAAGACAAGGAAAAGGTCAAGGTACTCGATGTCTATTTCACCTAGGTCTTTACTACTAAGACAACCTTCAATAACCCAAGGCTGCTGAGACTCATGAGAGGGTCTGGAGCAAGGAAAACTTTCCTTTGGTAGAGGATGGATGGGTTAAGGGAAGGTTTAAATGAACTGCACATGCACAAAAGTACAGAATGCATCTAGGGGTGCTAAGGGGGATGGCCACTGCCACTGCAAGGCTGCTCTTAAAAATCTTTGAAAGGTTGTGGCAATGGTGAGAGGTTCCAGGGGACTGTTCAGTTCATCTGTTTCCATACCAGGTGTGTAGCACGATAGAGAAATGGATGCAAAAGTTCCTGCTACCTTTATTGTTCCTCTGTTTGGTGACAGGAGGAGGGCAGTCATGAGTTGTATTAGTATGGATCTTTTGGTGAATCATATTTGTTATTTTGGAACAGTGTAGTAATTAGCAGATTTCTTTCAGTAATGTGAATCCACTATTCCTCTGTGGACCTGATTCTTCTGATTACCTGATGAGTTGTCATTCAACCTTCCTGTTAATCATGCCTTTATACTATCATTACTAAGAAATGTGTTGTATATTTTAAAGGCAATTTCCCTGCAGGATGACAAACCTTGAAATCATTAATTTTAGCTCTCTGACTACTTTATTTCATTCAAAGTCTTGTTTGAAGGTAATTAAAAGTAGCTAAGAATATGGGGTGCTGATTCAGTGACACATGGCGAAGATGTATTTGAATAAAAATAGTACTTAAGCATTTTATTTTTCCAAAATGGAACATTGAAGTAATATTCATTCATTTTGTCTGAATGAAGCGCATACCCGTGAAAATGTATTGATTTGGGATTTTTTCTTTAAACGTAGTGAGATTTTATTTTTCTTTTGTTTTCACAGAACAGCAGCTGGTTTGCTGACTCTTTTGATCTCTTGCTCCTCCTTCACATCTCTTTGGAAAAGCAAAACTAAATATGTGAATAACGAAGATCTGAAAGTTCACCTTTGTCAGGTCGGCTGTTACTTTTCTGTGATTGTGAACATTAAGGAGTGTTTGCATGCGTGCTGCCTGAGCATCCGTTCCTGCCATGGCTACAGTTTTCAAGAAGAAAATGGCTGTTGCTCAGAGTCTACATTTTGACTACTCTTTTTCAGGAAGACTGTATGCTCTGTTTATGTTTATGTGTATTGATCCATGGCTGTGCACACACATGCTGATGCTCCCCTCTGAAGGTCTGAGGATTTGTCCTGCTTGCAGTCTGTAAATGTAAATTCCAGTGACCTCTGTGGGAGTTTCACACGTGGGCCAAGGGCGTGCTTGCTTGTTCAGGGGAGTCTTGGCTGTTTCTGGGTGGCTGTTAAAAATCATGTGAAACTGATACAGAGCTGCTTTTTGTTGTTTAAATCTTTTGAATGTATGCTGCAATCTTCCTTTGTAGCCTCCTGAAGTAGGTAGATCTTTTCCTAGTATGGTCCAGCTAAGTTCCAGAGAGCTTTTGAAATTCTAGTAGTGCTTTGCATGTCTGCTGTCCTCATCTTTTTAAGCGTCTTCCAAGATAATGGTTTTACTTCAGGACCAATAATGTTTCTTAAATGCTTTATCGGTTATGACTTATAATGTGTTGGAATTTCTTACTGAGCTGAGCAATGCATTCATTATATCAGTGATTTAGAGGCCAAGATCAAATTTGTTCGGAGGAGGAGAAAGAAAAATGAATGCTTATAATGCCTTTAAGTGTGTGCATACACATTTATAATGTGGTGGCTGTTTGTGTTAAGTTTTCTAGCTTAAGTTATTAAAAGAGGTGTCCAGTCCTTTCTTAAGCATTTAGAACAGACGATGCTGAAGGTAGCAGCAGTGCTGTTCTCACTGAGTTGCCTGAATACAACTGCTGCAGAATCTCAGCAGCTAGAAACGTAACTTTGTGTAGTAGTTTCCTGGCAGGGGGCTGGAAGATTTTGTGGCAGTAGACACATAGGTGTAGGGTAAAAGACATGACAGCCTGTTCTTGAGCCAGCTTAACCAAGTCAGGAAGTTCCGTGAGCCCTGAGGTACATATTTAGATGAAAAAAAAAAAAAAAAAAAAAACCCTACCTGCTTGTTCAGGAAGAAACAACTGCCTTTTTTTTACAGAAGAAATAAAGCTGCTCCAATTGGTCTTTAGTGGGGATAGTTCACCATAGTGCCGTGCAGCAGTGGTGGGTCACACCATAGTCTCTATTGGATTTTTATTTCTAAAGCTTCCGCAGGGAGGGAGATCGTGGGGACTGCCATTCTCGTTCTGGGTGCAGGAAGGGTGAGGGCAGGGTAGCTCAGGCTTGGAGGCAGGTGGGAAGAACCTTGCGGGGCCATTACACCTGTGCTCGTGAACAAAGAGCTTCCTGTGCTCGTGAACAAAGAGCTTTTCTGCAGGGTTTAAGTGTGTTTGCCCTGGAGCGCACAAGAATGCGAAGGGATGTTTGCCAGAAGATTGCTACTATTTCTGGAAATAGAACTTGCCTTTTCTCCCCTGGCTTTTCTTTTTGGTCTGGAGATTTCAATGGCAGGAAAAACTCTTAGAAAATGCTGATTGGGAGCATTTTGAACCCGCGAGTTTTGATACAGACTGCTGGGCAGGCTTCAGGCTAAGCTGAAACTTCTCATCAGACAAGACATACCTATTATGAAATGACAGCAGTCAGGGTACTGACATCCATTCATGTGAACCCACACAGTTGGGTTTCTGCTCTGCATCTGATGGGGGCACTTAGAAACAGTTTTCTCACCTCCCAGATGTGTCCTATTAGGAGGCAGTTGTAAATAAAGTTACACTTTTATCTGATATGTGATTCCTACATAGACAGGAAAAAATGAGATTGGTGATTTGAGAGTTTCTCGTTCTGGGGAGTAAGAAGCTAGCTAAATCTGTTGCAGTGCCTTCTTGTGCGTGTCCTGCTTTCCTGACTCAAGTAGAAGGGAAAACAGGATGTCTCTTCTTCGATGGTCTTGATGACATGTCTTGGGATTCTCTTAGCCACTCAGCCTCTCAACAGACCTCTTGTATAGGTTCAGCTCTGAACAACAAAAAAAAAAGTACTTTGAAAAAGCCTCCTGATTTTTTTTTATTTTTGCCATTTTAATTATCTTGCAGGGAAAGAAACTATTGATTTCACTCAACTTCTCTGACCAGGATACCCCTGCTGCTTTTTCAAAATCATTTCCCTCCTCATTATGGCAGTGTCTATGTGCAAGCATCCTCTTCTGAATCTTTCATTTGACAGGACCTCAGGTGTTTTCACCTGCTAATTTTGGGTGAGATGTACTTTCATAGAAGAAATCAGATAATGTTTCCTGGAGACTCAAGTAGATCTTTCTAGTTGCCTGAGTTTTGCCCTTGAATTGCACTTAAATAATGACACTTTCCTTTTCACTTGTTCTGTCAGGGAAAGAGGGGGGCTGCATAGCACAGAGTGTTTGCAGTGCTTGTGAGGGTTTTTCCTCTTTAGAAGACAATTGTTTTCTACTCTTGCTCATGTGGGCTTTTTTCACCTGAGAATTAGCCAGTGGCGAAGATACCTTGGTATCACCACCTCCCCTTACATGGTGAGGAACAAAGTGAAATTACTCTCCTTTCTGACACAAAGAAACTTTAGTTTTGGCTGAGTATATTGGCACTGGGTTATGATTCTTCCCTGCTTTCATACCCTGCTGCTGTTTGGGATGGCAGCACCTACAGAGTGCCCATGCTGAAGTAGTTGAGGAGATTGTGCCCCTCAGGTACAGGAGATGCAAACAGTTCCCAAGCCTGTTTTCTCGCATCTCTTGTATTTCCTAAATACTCTGTTTCTGTATCATCTGATGAGATTTTGGTGTAACCCTAGCAAGCGGGCTTCACTCACTGACAGGTTTTTTTGTCTTGTTTTGTTGTCTTGTGGTGTGCATGTTCTCTCGCGGCCTAGCTTCCTGAGGGTGAAGTTTAAGGGCTGCTGTGGGCCCAGGGCGTTAAGAGAAGTGGGAGGTTGGCCCCACACTAGTAACAAATACACACAGCAGTTCTTTCTCCATACTTTGTGTGTCAGAGCTTCATCTCCATTCTTAAGGAGATTTATAGGGAGGGGTAACCGTGATGAGAAGTACCAATATCTCACTTTGCTGTTTGACCCTGCTAGTCACCTGTGCTTGTCGCTTGTGGTAAGGTGAGTGAAGGATGCCACCGGCTTCCTCACAGGGCAGCCAAAATAAGGGCAGTTTTCATTTAATTCTCCGTGGAGGAAGTAATGCCTTCAGTCCTCGACTGTGTTTTTGTGTTGATTTCTACAGGGATGCATCAGGGTTTTTGTTAATAATTAAAGCAGGAATAATACTTTTGGCTGAATTTTGTGTGCTATAGCAAGGAGAGAGAGCGTTGTCTTTTGGCTCATGTCATTTCTGCCTTTGAGAAGTCGTTAAGGCTCCAGGAGTGGTGAAGATGAGTTAGTTATGATTTGTCAGCCAGGTAGCAGTGGTGTTTACTGTACCACTTGTTTGGTTTTTTTTGCTGGGGTGAACATGGGTTTGTGTAACCATTTCCAAGCCGTTTCATAGATGGTGTTCAGTTTTTGCATACTTTCAAAAAAGCTGCTGCTTCCGTTGGCTGTTAATGCTGGACCATAGTGGGAATCCTCGCCAAACCCGTGGGTTTAGGACACAGCTGGAATGTTTTGAACGGGCTGTGTGTAGAGCCCAGTTGATCTTAGTGCTGCCGGTGGCCCTGGCGCCGTTTTCCGTGTGGGATGTTGGCACGGCCGGTGCGCGGCCCTCGCGAGGGCTCCGAGCAGCGCCTGGCTGCCTTGGGCGCGACTGTGTCCTGCAATGCTGCTGGAAATGACGTGGGTGCGAGGCGCTGTGCGAGCCTGGTGTGCCTCGGAGGGGAACCCGCGGGGCTGTGAGTAAACGGCAGTAACTGGGAACCGGGATGAAGCGTTTTCTTGGATAATTGTCTGCTGCTTTCAGAAATACCTGGCGCATGGGGTAATTTTCCTGAGGCTGCTTTGCAGCCACCTGTTGAGTGAGTGCTGTCTCTTGAGTGAATCAAGAGGAGCCCCTTTGCTTTTAGCTCCGCTGCTGTCCCAGGGCAGAGAACCGCACTGGCGATGGTTCAGGCCCCTGCTGAAACTGCAGCCCCTTCCAGCTGTTAAAATTCCCCTGCAATCTGCTCTGCTGCTGCCCGCTCCCCTGGCAGGAGCGGGGCTGCTCCTGCAGAGCTCCTTGCTCGACTTGCCGGCCTCTCCCTGTGATCCCATGGAGCAGCCAGCGGATCCGTGACGTCCTTGTGGCTGCCGTGCAGACAGGAGCTGTCCAGCCTCTGTGATCCCCGCTGCTTGCTAGCTCCTTTGCTGAGCGTCTTGTTTTCCATATTGACGTTGTTTGAAACACTGGGGAAGGATATGTGAGGAGGGCGGTTAGGAAATAAGGAGTGATGGGTTGTAAAATAAAATTCCCTGTTAAGCCCTGATTTGTTTTTGGATCATTGCAATGTCTGGCAAATATGAAATAAATGTGTTTGTGTGTGTGTTTGCATGTGTCTGTTAAAAAATGCTAGAGCAAAGGCAACTTTATTTTGGGAGATGTTTGTAAAAGCAAAAAAAAATGGGGCATGTGTTGTTTTCTGATTTACACAAGTGTTTAAGGAGTTGCTATTGAAAAAGGACATAGCATTTCAGGTTGGTGATCCAGGACACTTGTTCAAGGGATTTTAAAACAGTATAAAGTCTGAAAAGAAATTTTAAAAAGCAATAAAAAAAAATATAGAATTGTTTGCCTTACACATCAGAGAGAGATCCTCACCAGGCCTTCTCATTCTCTTCCATTGCTCTTGTATTGATTCAGATAAGGGGTTTATGCATCTCTGAAATAGCCGTTTACCTATTTAATAGGGCATAGCAGAGATTCCTGAAGCTCCCTCTGTGTTTCATTGTGACATTTATTCCTTCCAGATGTTGAGCATTGCACTCTCAACATACGTCGTGAGCAGTACACATAGCAGTCTTCAGAACAAACAGGGACTGCCAGTATTCAACCAATTTGTTAGCTGGACAACTCTAGGTAAGTTCCCCACCTCTCCCAAACCTGTATGCTGAGAGTTGGGTTTGGAGTGTCATGTCTTTTCTGGGGAAATGGAGGTGGGCATAGACCTTGTAGTAACATCTCACTCCCTCTTGCGCTTTTTACTTTATTTTATTCCTGTTAGTTTTTACACGTGCTCACCATCCTTTTCAAAGTTAGTCTTTTTTAAGTCTTTTTATTATATGAATATAATAGTCCTCTGAAATATTACTCCTTTGTAAGTTTATTATAAAAAAAGTGAACAACTTTGATTTACAGGTAGCCTTTTGTTTTGAATATTTGGAATATTTCAAAGAGCCTTTGGAGATATATGGGATAAAATAGTACAAATTTGCATTTTGCTTCATTTGAATCCAGAGAAGGGCAGTCTGGGATGTTCTTCAAGCAAACCAGTTAAACACAGGGCATTGAGGAAAATTATTCCTACTTTTCTCTAAAGACTGAAGCCACAGCTCATGGCAGATACTTTTGCTGTATTGATGTGCTGTTCAGGGCTGCATTACAAAATGTTTGTGATCTGGTGCTAATGCAGGTCTGATATCTGTTGGAAACTTTATTAAAGAAAAAAAGTTAAACCATAGATTTGTAACCCTTCTAAATTAAAATCTTAGGATAGTTAAACAGAGCGGATATAATTGTCATTGAGACAATGAAGCACAGTAAAAGAAAACCTTTAGTATTTCAGCTATAAAATAATTCTGTAGGGCTCTATTAGAAAATGCTACACATTTTTTAATCCATGATTAATTTTGGAATGTGAGATATTTAGACATAAACATATCCCACTTATGATTTCATAGCATGTCTTTGCTAAAATTCAAAGCTAGGATATTTAAACACTTTTTTAATGGTAGAATTACGACTGTTGTTATCTAGCTGCTGGAGCCCTTATGTATTGTATACATTTCTGAAGCATTGGCATTGCTTTAATTTAAGCAGTGCTGGTTAGTTCTAGCAATCTTGCTTTTGACTGAGGAAGCAAGTTGAAGATTAATATGACTGAATGTGATCCGCGTGCGCACAAGGAGGGCTGTCTTTCTGACTTGGTTTTCTCTGGGGCATTTTATAGCCCCATCATCCTTTCCTGCCTCTTCATAGCCTGTTAATCTGAGTGGTGATTTCTGTGTGGGTGAATTGCTTGCAGTTTGAAAAGCCACTGGAGTCAATGATGTCCTGCTTGGCTTACTGTAATAGGGATTGAGGGTAAAGATTAGTTTTCCCTTCTGTGTAGGGATCAGAGAGAAATATTTTTCAGCCAAGAAATTACTTGGGCAGTCAGAGTAATCTAGAGTTGAGGAAAGGGTACATGAGAAATTTGCTTTGCTTTAGGTGATGTTTCTATTGAAATCGAATATTTTAGCAGAATCCTTCAGACTAGAAGTAATCGTTTGTATTAGATAAATAAGGTAGGAGCTTATAAATAAATAAATAAGGTAGGAGCTTTATGCATTTGTTGAAGCAGCTTTACATAATTTGTTGAAGCTGCAGAGCAAGGCAGGTTAAAAACTTGGACATCTAACAGGCAATCTCACCTAGATACTCCTGTTGCGAAGATGACCCTTGTCATCTAGTCTAACCACAAACTAGCACCTACCACAGACATGACGTGGTAACAGGGTCTGAATGTAACTTTTTCAAGCTTATCACCATTACACATGGGTGTCATTTCTCTTTTACCTATTTCTGGAAGAGAGGTTTGGAAGAGTAGCACTGTTACTGTCTGAACTCACATTTTGTACCTCAGTACGTTTGTATATTTGATATATATTCCCAGCTATTCCTTCTGACAAATATGAAGTCCACCGTGTGTAAAGTTTTAATATAAGTCTAAAAGAGCTTTTTAAAGAAAGTGTGCTCTTTGGAGAACCAGACAAGTGAGTTGGTCTTGTGTTTTTCTAAGGCCTGTGGAAAGAGCTGACCTTAACTGTAGCACTGTATGGTTGCTGCTGTGCAACATAACAGAAAAGAGACAAAGACAAGCCCAGTGGTCAGTGTGAATCCAGCTGCTTCCCATGTTCTTCAGAAGCTTCTTTTTTATGTTAGCAGGTATTTTAAAATATCTATACCTTATATTTCAACCGGACTTTTTCATCAGCAGGATTCTGTCTTTACTGTGTGACAAATTTTGAGGACCTTAATGTTATAACCATGGGCAGGGGTCAGGTAGAGAGGTTTGCACAGGTCTGCCAGAAACATGGAGGTCTTCTGATGTTTAATACCTGATGTGGTGCCTCGGAGGTGGAGGGACAGTTATAACCTGCTTGGCCACTCATCTGGTCTCTCCTACGACTGCGTACAGACTTTAGAAGGCAGCAGACATCTGATGGGTTCAGTGTCATTCGCAGAGGCCAGTTGCTGCACTGAATTTCATTCTAGCAGTTTGGTTTTGTGGCGGGTGTCCTTGGTGTCCCTCCTTGAGCAGGGCTTTCTTTAAGCACAGAATGATACCAGCGATGCCGAAAGGTTGAAGCAACCTTGAGTTAAAGTCACTCACTCAGTTATTCTAGCAGGGGTGATGCTGGAAGCCAGAAAGTAAAACATGCTGACCCACAAGTTTTAGAAGCTCACAGCTATTTCATGAACGTACTAACTAGAAGGACTACTACAAACCTGTACTAGGTCAAAAAAAGAACCATAACTAAACAATGCACTTCCTAGCTATTTTAGTTTTATTACTGAATCAGATAATTATTCATTAATTATGTTTTACTCTTGATGCAAACTGAGTGATTCAGTGATGTGTGGGGGACCATAGCACATTGAAGCATCATACCCAAGTTATTTGTCAACCTGCTCTATAAAGAGATCAAATAAAATCATTATATAAAAATTTCATGGCCCTCAAAGCCATAGCAAGTGTTTCGCAGGCTCATGAGTCAAGTTTAACTATTTTGGGGGAGTTCTGTTGTCTGAATTATTTGAAGGGCTTAGCAGTTCATGAGGAATTATAACACCAGTGAGTTAGATACCCATGGAATTAATGCGACAGAGAAGCCGTTACTTTTTTTTTCCAAGGTTACTTTTGCTTGAAAAATAAACTTTCTGAACATTTGGGTTTCTTTAGGAAAAGCAACTTCTCAAAATAGGGGCATATATGACCAGATTTAAATTTCAATATATATAAAACGTTAAGCTTTGAAGAATGTTGCATTGTTACTGAGGGTGAAATGTTTTGCATGTAGTGACTGATGAATGTCTTTTTATTGCAGCTTCTTCCTCCGTGTTGCCTTTACTGAGCCCCACGTTTCTCTTGCAGCGGCTGTTCAGCATACTGCTCTCCCTGATGTCCATCTACCTGCTCCTCAGCACCGGGTGCGTTTTTGTTACTGTTTGTGTTGATCTTAAACATGAAAATAAGGGGCTAAATGTGAAATTGTCTGCTGAATCTCATAAATATTTCTATTAAAGATGTAAAGCTTGCTTCAATTGAAGTCTTAGCATTTATCTGGTTGTTTAGCTTACTAAATAAAATTTCAAGAGAACTTCCAAGGTTATGTCTGTATTATAAGCACTCTATTTTGTTGACATTCCTTTCAGCTAGATCAGGCAGTGGTTGGAAGGATATGTATTCAAGCAGCCTTGTACCAAAATAATGAAATCTGTTTTAATTTATATCTTTTGTTGTTTTGGTACATGTTTTTCTGCTCACAAACAAAAAGAAATAACTTCTGTCTCTCAGCTGCTCAGCATTTGCATCTAAGTATGGCTTAAATGGCACTCCATAGAAAATAGCCCTAAAATGAGGGATAATTTTCTTCAAGGAGATATTTTCATGAGAGCTTTTTTTTTTCCAAAGGGATTCTAGACCTGCATAAAGAGCAGGACTTGCTCCTTTTCAGATAAAAAGCAATTCCCCAGGGTTAGAGACTGAAGAAAAGTGTCAGCCAGTCCCATGCTTTATTTTCCAAACTCACTAGGTCCTCAGAGCATAATTTGTAGAGAGTATAGGAACTGTTCCTTCCCCCTCACCTCCCACTTAGGCTTTGGATTTAATTGTACTGGAAAATTAAATGGAATAAAATATATTGCAGCAGACACTTTGCATAGCTGCCTCTTGAGGATGTGTTCATTTTGCATGAAGCATTTTTCACTCTCTTTTTTTTTTTTTTTTTCCTTCCCACCAGTTTTCTCTTTCTTCCTGCTTCTCCATTAAGGTTTTGACCCTAATTTTACTCCTGTCCACCCAAACACTCTTAAACTGAACTTTCACAGCCTGTCTCGGCTACTGGACAGTGCGAATGTTGCTGTCCCTGAGGCTGGTAATCTCCCTGGCTGTGCTGGGAACATGCACCAAACCACTTGAATGCTGCCAGCTCTCTCCTGCAGCAAGTTCAGGGGGGAAAAAAAAAAATGACAAATTATCCAACAATGTTAAAATCTTGTTAGTCTTCGCTAGGAGCTCTAGGTGAAACGAGTGACTTGGCTGTTGGGGATCGAGCTTCTTGAGTAGCAGAGCTGTCTTGAGTAGAGCGTAACTTGACACAGTCTTTGAGATGCATGAAAGTATGGAGTGAAGAATAAGATCGTTTGCCTTTGGTGAGATGTGACCATTTTACCATAAGAGATGCCTCTCTCTGGGAGGTGGATTGAGATCACCAGAATAAGTTTGTGGTGGGACCCTGAAGAGGGTCCTGTTCTCAGTTTTAAGTAACTCCCTCCTCCCTTCTCTACTCATTTCTGAGGTGCATCCACATTTCACTGGTGGAGTTTAAAGACATACAATAACTCAATGGTAGATGTAGGAGAGACAGAAGCTGCTTCAGCTTTGGTCAGTTCATACTTTGGATCCTGAGCATCCACATTGCCTTATTGAAAATGTGATTGCATGGCATCCACAACATCAGATTGCTGTCCCCTGGTGGGATGATTAATTTTAACAAAATCAGATCAAACAAAAAGGAATAAGATAAAGAAAAAAATCAGCATTTTCTGCAAAATAGAAAATTCTATAGTCAAACTCCACCAGTGAAATGTGGATGCACCTCAGAAATGAGTAGAGAAGGGAGGAGGGAGCTGTTTGGTCTTTGATATGTCTCATATGTAAGAAAGAAAAAAAAAAGTGTTTGATGTTAAATGTTTTTTGGTGACTGCACATACTGTGATTAACTGTGTTGTTGTTCAGATATGAAGCTCTCTTTCCACTGGTGCTGTCTGGTTTGATGTTTGCATGGATAAATATGGAGCAAGAAGCACTGCAGCTCTATGGTCTTTCACTCAAACCAAAGGTAAAAACTGCACAAAATTATATCAGGTTAATTACCAGATTTATTGTCTTTTCACTGAGGTACAATAAATAATCTCTGGTTTTCATAGCACAACACTTTGCAGTTCCTCCTTTTGAGTTTGGAAAGCCAGTATCATATCTGTTATAAAATGGGAATGTGACCTTGTAAAACAGATTTATATGAGATTTTATTGGAGATGTTCCCCATCAGGGCCATTCCTGAGAAAGCAGGAAATCGGTTTGACATAGTGGTATATCCTGTAGACTACAAAGCTCTCTTCTTTGAGTGTCATGCTATTTCAGAATAAGTTAAAACAACCCCATTTAAATTAAGCATGATATTGCTGTACTTTCTACTCTTCTGATGGAAGAGTCACAAATGTGCTTGTGAGAGGCTAAAATGACCCATAGGAAATACCAGAAATCTTGTTTGGCTTAGCACTGCCACTGTCTTTCTCTCTCTTTTCAAGGACAGTGTTTTATTTCTATTTAGACAGCCAGCTGGCCAGGGACTGACCTGGAAGTAGCACCTTGGTGGATTTGCCTGGAGAGAGAGTTTTGTAACAGGCATCGGTGCAGGTGGAGGTCGGAGATGGAACGCACCGTGTCAGCGCTGGTCAAAGCCCGCGTTGCTCATGTTGCCACTTTGCTCCGAGGCTAGGCCAGTGGTTTAACGTGCTGCCGTTCATGCCTTTAGGTTGGTGAGCACCAAAGGGCTTGTTGTCTGCCTGAGCTGAGCCAGGCAAGGGTAGCTATGCTGGTCTTTGCCATTTCTCCCAGTTGTGCTGCCGTTGATGCGGATCATAGAGAACCTGGGTAAGGATGCAGCGGAGCTGCCAGGGTCATTTGTAAGGGGAGCTGTGTTGCAGATCTCTCCTTCCTTTTGTAGCTCATTTTAGTGCCGTGAGTCAGGAAAAATGGCAGGTGGTAGAACCTGAGCAAAAACATTCACCAGAGCAGACCTGGTGGCAAATGCAGTGGTTTTGTGTTTTGTGTGAAAATGGTCACTGTTTTTTATTTGCATTACAGATTCTTAAGGTATATCACGTGGGCACATTTTGAAGCATCTCAAATGTCAGAAGAGGAGTCTGATTGTGAAATATGTGTCGTTAGTGTGAGGCCATGGTAGCAACAGGAGGTTTCTAGCACAGCATAGTCATCTCTAGGCTTCATTTCCTTCTCTGGGACCTACTTTGACCTTTTGTGTATTCTGGCAAGGCGTCTCTGATGCCTGATAGAGGTCTAATACTTAGCCTCCTTAAAAATAAAATTCTATGGAAGCTGTATATTACGTATAAGATTGGAACAGTTATGAAACCCTGATGAACCAAATGCAAACGAAAAGGACACAAGCGAGGCGTAATTAAGTTTTCTGCTGTCACTCCCTGTATGTCTCCTGACCTTTGTTTTACTTTGAAATGAAGGGAATGATAGTGCTCAATTCCACTCGCCTTTTTTGATTAGAAAAATAATCTCCAAAATGGCTGTTGATACCTGTCCCAAAGAAAATTTTTAATTTCAGAATCCAGCTAAGTTCTCTGATATGTGATTGCTTTTAATTAAAATGTTGACAGTATTGAAAATCTGTTACTCGTTTTTTAATTTTCCCCAGTGAAAAGTTCATTGGCCTCTTAAACTCCACAAAGATAATTTCTCTTCAGATCAAGCGATGTCATGTTAAGAACTGAGTGAAGGAGATGGAGAATAGTTTAGTATTCTCATTCACAGCATAAGTCAGCTGAGGATAATTGTAGTCATTTATTGCTGTGGGTTTTTATACACATGCTCATATGAGCAGTGGAAGTGTGTGTGTGTAGGCGGAATATTTATGATGATAAAAGATGATAAATCTAAAGCATGGAAGAACTTCTGTAGTGCAGACAACAGCAGAAACTACTATGTTCATTTGATCATCTCACTTGTGTTGTCCTTCTGACTGGTTCATTAAAGTATAACGAAAATACAGGAAAGATTTGCAGTTCTTATCAGGATGACATTCTAATAACAATTGATGGGGAAGTAGGTTTATTTCTCATTCATTCCAGTAAAAATATAGTTCTTATATCAGAATACCTCAGTTGATATTAGGTATTGATTTCCTCTGCTGTTTTTCCAGCTTGCTGTTTTCAGCTTCTCCTGCACTACTGATATAACACAGTTTCGACAGCTCCACTTGGATGACGTCCGTAGGTCTTTTTTCTTCGTATCCTTTTGCTGGTTGCTGTGTTCCAGGGAGAAGATGAGTAACTTTCAAAAGATACCAAAACCAGAAGTCTGGTGGTGGGTGGAAAGAAAACCTTTTAGACCTTGGTCGAGATCATTTGATTTGTGTTGCTCAGAAGACCATAACCTTGTACAACAATTCTCTACAAACTCTGCTGCTTTCAGGTCTGGCTCCAAAGGCACACTGAAAAATTTGGTCCCTCATGGACGCTATAGTCATGTTCTTCTAAGGAGAACCATTTTCATTGTGGTTTTATTCCATTTTGTCTGGAGGGAACTCACTCAGCCTTCACAGGCTGGTTGGAAGAGGTGATATTAAGATTATTTGCATTTTCTCATTTTAGAATATGACTGTATATTAGGAAGAAAAGTCAGTGACCATGGCCAACAGGGTGAGAGGAGAAAGGAGGTTGCTGCAGACTAATGAGTAGTGTTCCCAGAATCTGTCCCACAATTATTCATAGCATCTGTTGTTTTCACTGTTAAAAATGCTTCTGGCTTGGGTGGGAGGTGTTGCCTGTTTACTCACTAAGGTAACACTTATTTTACTTTTCTGAAACTGAAATTGCTGTTGATTACTTTTTTTTTTTAATACTGTAAAGGCTTAATCACGCCATTTTTCTCTCATCATGTAATTGCAGTTGGGTGACAGTGATTTGGCAGCAAGGGTAATGGGTATGTAAGTGGGAGAGAAATTATGAGCCGATCTGGAATAGAAGGGTTCTTTTATAGGTGGGTTTGTCATAGAGGGAGCTGGGGCAGGAGTGGCCTGAATACAGCCTGAAAAAGCCTGAAAACCGTCCTCAGAGTTTGTAAAATAATCAGCTCGGGGAGGGTGGATCAGAATGGCAGAGTAGGCACTGTTGGAATTTATTGATATTGGGAACCTGCAGAAGGAGAGGTGATACTGATACTTTATTAAGAACGAAGTTTAGAGCTAAAGGAGGAGACAAAAATAATTTGCTAGGTGCTGAATATAGGTGTTTGCTTTGGGGTATACCCAAAAAGCAACTAAAACACCTTGCAGAAAATTCTTCATTTAATTTGCTATTTTGCTATATACATATTAAGAAAAAGAAAAAACTAAAATTACTAAAGCTCTCATGGCTTGTCAGATCCTAAAAACTGTAACAAAAAAGCAATACGGTTATATTTTTTTGAACTTCAACATAGTCCTTCTCTAATCTCATCTTAATCTAAAACACATAAACATATTCTGTTCAGCTCCTGAAACACACTTGTTTTTCACTGAGGCCAGGCACAGCAAACCCAGCTCAGAAGGAATTTTTAAATTTAGGAAGTGTTTAACAATTGGAAATAGTTGTGCTAAAAGGGAAGCCTTCTCTGCCGGAGCAGTGACATTGCCACTGTAACTCTGTAAATCGTGTATCTTAAAAGGCTATGTCATCCTTCCCATTTAGGACACAAGAGTCAGCCTCTGCTGAGGGATCTTACAGTCCAATCTTCCAGGATAAGATGCTGATTTCATGTGCTTAGCATCTTGATCAGGCTGCGACTCCAACCTATCTGCTACTGGGCTTTTTCTTTTTCTTTTTTTTTCCTTTTATTGCAGAATTGTCGTTCTTATAAATCTTAACTGGCAGAATTGTGCTATGCTGCTAGATTGCTGTGTTACTAAACTTGAAATATGTGATACACTTGGGAGGTGTAATTTCTTTACTTATGCTGGCCTAATCCTTCCAAAATATTGCAAGCAGAATCTCAACTCTTCTAACTATAGAGTTCGTAGCGAACTGCTTCTGCAGAGACCTCAGTGATCCTATGCTAGACACTATAGCTGCAGGAAGGACCAGAGGGAGCAATAAAGGCCGGAGCCATCATCACTGTCCAAACTTCTGCCTCAAGCAAAAGAGAATCTAAACCCATCTGCTGGCCAAGGAGGTGTGAGCAGAATGAACCGTGAATCCTGTGTTGCAGTGGGCAGGAACAGGACAACCTTTGGGCAAGAAAACCATGGGAGGAACTGCCTAAAAAAACGCCCCTTTGCTCTTGTTTCTTAGCGACACCACCGATGGGATGCAGGACCACGTGCACGTTGTTGCCACCTGCAGACACGCGTGTGTTTCAATGTGCAGCGGGATCTTTGTCCCAATGACTCCTACCTTGCTTGGGGTCTACAGCAAACCTGTTGCATCTGCCTGCAGAGGCCTTGAGACGGGCTATAAAGTAATAATATATAATAATAATATAATAATAAAATAATATAAAAAACAGGCCCTCCCTCCCTGACAAATACTTTATATTAAGTGCAGTGCAGAGCTGTAATAGTGGGACAACCTCTTGTAGTTTCATGGCAGGATTTTGAAATCAAACTGCAATGGAACAGAGAAAATATTTTTGTTCAGCTGCAACTGTTTCCATGGTGTGTTTCCCTTAAACACATCTAGGTTTTCTTCATAGTGACAGCCTTTTTTGGCACTGGCAACATCGCTTCTGTTAACAGGTAAATTTTATTCATTCCTTTGAAAAGCGGCAGGGTGCAAAAGAAAATCTTTCTACAGTGAGCCTGCTGAATATAGATTTGGTTAGCAAAATCAGGGCAACGGTATGGTAGGAGCAATCAGTGGGATAGGAACTCTTTCATTCCTGCTCTCTGGAAGGCGCTCCCGGGAGCCGGCACTTGCGGGGGCCTTGGCTCGTCCCGGTTTCCAGTGGAGTTTCTGGGCAGGGTGAGTGCAGGGAGCTCCCAGCTCCCCGCCGCAGGGCGCCTCCAAAGGCGCAGGCAAGGAAAAACTGCAGGAAAAGAAAAGGGAGGTGGATGGCCCTTGCTGATTTAATGCTTGGGCAAGACGAGGGGAAGCTGGAGGCCTTGCTTAGACATCTTATATGCGCAATGTGAGCTTCAGGAGAAACTAAATAACTTCTTTTTTTTTTTTTTTAATGGAAAATGCCATTTCAAAGATAAGTTGTAATGTCTTTTTCATGCTTCTCTAGCTTCGATCCGGCTTCTGTCTATTGTTTCCTGACAGTGTTCAGTCCCTTTATGATGGGAGGCTTGCTTGTGCTGAAGGTTAGTAATCTTAGTGACATTTTGTGACAAGCTGTTTAAGAAATGGCATATCATGCACGTAGTTGTTACTTTGCCATTTCCAAAGAGGTATATTTATATAATTGAGATTCATTAACCCGCTTAATCACATGTGTGGCTTTCAGCCTTCCTGGTGGTTCTGAATAGACCTTTCTGATTTCCCATGAGAGAGAGACTGAAGTGTATAGAAAATTTAACTGGCCTGCTGTATTTAAATTGTAAATGCTAAAAAAACTTAGTTAACAAATGATAAATTTTCCCCATACTGTAATACCTACAGAAGCATTGAGGAAAAAATATATATAGTTGTATAGTGTTTGTGTACATATATACACATACATATATTGTGTGTATATATATGTATAGTATATATGTATAAAATTAGCTTTGTCTATGTGCATTAAGCACAAGCTTTAAATGTCATAATGACTGGTTCATTTTACAGTGAACACTATTTTTGATAATTTTTAATAGCTTGCTAATAGCTCGTTAGTTGCTAGAGATTGAATTGCACTTTTTGTTTTCAGGCAAGGTGTGGGAGTTTCTGCCTCGTATTTGAGTTCAGGAGCACAGCACAGAGCAGAGACACTGAGTTTATGGGTTACTGCTAAATGATGTTTCTTGCCTCTGTTTCTCCTACTTCTGTCCCAGAGGAAGCAGATTTAAATTAGAAAGAAACTGTGTCTAGCATACATTTTATATATATATAAAATTCACTGATCTATTTATATTTACTTGACTTGATTTTAGAGGAGCAGTGTTGCCATGTTCTTGCTGAACATAATCTATATTTAGATATTTGTAGCTGAGCTGAGATTGCCTCATTATACTTGGAGTTGTGCAGCCTGCCATCTGAGGTATTGGACCCGAATAGTTTTGTGTTCTAGCCCTTTTGAAGTATTTATTAACAATGCAAAAATGGGAAATGAAGGCAGGATCACGAGTGCGGTTTAATTATCCTTTTTCATATTGCCGCGTGGTTTGTTTCACTGGATTTCAGCTGTGACCATGGATGGGGTTTTTATTATTATTATTCATTTACTAAACATGCTTTCTACAAAATGATTTTCAAGCTTTTCTTGCCAATATTTTTACTTTCACTCCATAAACATTTCCTGATCATTTTCAAAGTGTGAAAATGTTTCGTCAGCCTTCCAGGTTGTTTTATAAATGTGATTGTAAACTAAAATATAATTTGTGTTTTAAACAGGTTGTAATCCCATTTGTTTTGGTGTCATGTGCTTTTGAAGCCGTCCAAGTCACAACACAGCTTTCTTCTAAAAGGTATAGTAAGTGCTGTGCTATACTTCTGCATTATTCGGGTTTCAAGTCTATTTTGCCAGAATTCATAGTTGTGCACTTTCAATCTTATTAAAACAAAACAAAGCTACCAAGAGATCATCCTGTTACTTTTATTTGATATTATTGTTCAAGGTTTTTGTTGGTTTTGCAAGCTTGGGAATCCTTTGCTGAGTAATAAATGAGTATAAATGGAAGTGTTGGCCCTGTCTGAAACAATCAGGTATTTAATATTCTTTGTTGACGATACACAGCAGGGACACCTTTTTTCCTTAATGTAGAAAAATGAGCAGAATTTAAAATTTGATTTTTGTTTTATATTACACGTCTGCCTACAGTACGATTATTTTAAATAGCCCATTTGTAATCTAAGCAATTTAGTAGCACTGACCTCACCACAAACAGAATTTCAGAGAAAAGAGAAGGGGAGAAGGAGGCTTTCTGCCTTCCTGTGGCAATTCAGTGCTGCCCAGATTAAGCTGTTACCCTCCCTGGCCCTTTCAGTGGACCAGAGGACATGGTTGATCCTCTGTTTCTCGTGTAGGATTGCAGATGATGCCATGAAGGAGGATGCTCCTTCTGCTGGTCAGGGGGGCAAAACACGGATTTTTGTAATTTGGACAAGTTGCTCCCAGGCTCCCCAGAACATGCTCATACAGTGCTACAGCAGGACATTAAAACACACACACAAGCACATAACACAATTCACATACTTGTGATGATGGTACTGGTAAATGAACTGTATTATACTTAAAGACTTTCCTGTTAATGGGTCAGCTGTTTGCAACATTGCTTCAGTGCCATTAACATAGAAACTAGTTTTAAGCAGTTCGTGGCAACTACTTTCATGGAGTTTAGGATTTAAATATTTTAATGAAAAGAAGATTAAGGTAATGGGGGGAAAAACCCCAGCTTTTTGGCTTTCCTGGAGTAGCCTGCATTCTGCCAATGAGAGCCCTGGACACATGCCCCAGAATGCTGGGCATTCCTGGAGCAGCCAAAGGCACCCAAAGGTCTGGATGGGAGGCTCTCCCCGTTCCCAGCTTAGGCTCCTGCCCAGCCAGGCTGTCAGAATGGGGCTGGTGAACTCAGCTGTTTGCATAGACAAAAGCAGTTTGGGTCACACTAGAGTCTGCCCTGAAGCTTCTAAATCAGCTTTATTTGACTTATTTGGCTCATAAGCTCCCTATGTCAGGACAGGGTGCTGCCTGCTGGACAGGTTTGCTTTGCAGCATTTGTTTTTTGATGTGAATTAAAAGTGTACTTAGCACCCAGCCTTTGAGATGCTACTCTTGTCTTCTAGTAAATGACTTGTGTTAGGCTTTTCTGTTGCAAACTGGAACTCTTTTAATTAAAAATGTCTTTTTCAAGCAGAACAGGATTACCAGCACCAAATGCTCTGGTCATATATTTGAACTTGCTGTGGTAGAGTGGCATACATCTGAGTGATTGAAAAGAAATCGTATCATATTAATTCCTTAATGGGTTTTAGTAAGCTTTGTAATTGTCTGTGGCCATGAGTAGAAGTTGATGGTCTGGTTCTTGTTTTATTCTCTTCCAGCCTTTTCCTCATTGTGCTTGTGATTTCAGACGTGATGGCTCTGGTAAGCTGCTCTTGCACATTCTGTTCAATTGAGATCAAGGAGCAGAGTACTCTCCTAATTCCATCTGGGAAGAGCTGCATTTGTTTCAGACTTCAAAGTTTTCAGAACTAGGGCACTGAGTTGAATCAGAATTCTGGCATAATTTAAGAGATAAAACTTGTACAATTGCCACTCTTTGAATTTTCTGTAGCTAATGGCTTCTGAAGAGGCAGTGTTCTTATTATTTCACTTTCTGACTCTTTCATTTTAAGTTAGTATTCCCAATTTTTCACATGATTGAAAGTATGTACCCAGTGCCCCCTCAAGCTACCTTCAACCTAGCAAGCAGTGCCCCATCTTATCACAGAATAAACAGGAACATTTCAAAATTATGAGGTAGAGGTGGTGTTCTCACTTTCTCTGAACTGCTTTAGTTTCAGCTCTTCAGAGTAAATATTCCTGATGTGGGTTGATTCTACAGTGTGATTTATGGATCTAAGTTTATAGGAAAAGCAGCAGGTACAAAACCAAATGATGATTCATTTGTCTGTAGAGTGAAAAATGGAAAAGATAGAGTTTTGAGTAGTTTTTTAAAAAACATTTGCAACTAAATTGATTTTTTTTAATAAAGCTGCCATAGGAAAAGGATTAAAATGCCAGTAAACAACACTCATTACATTTCTCTAATAAAATCAGTCCACCTGGTCCAAAGGGGAAAAACTGTGGAGATATGTACTACTATGATTGAGGTCTTATATCTAACATATTCTTCTTTGACTTAATGACTTTAAAACAAACGTGTAGTGATGTACAAAGCAAAATATGAGCAAAGAGGTTTGATATGCAGCAAGTGTGTGTATACGAGAAATAAAAAAGATTATTTAAAGAAAATGAAAAATAAAAAGGCTTATGTGGCGTATGGTCTTGGATCATACTAAATGCTTAATGTGACCATCACCTAGAATTTGGGGATTAATTTACACAGCTCAAACTATGTTTTCTCCCAGCATTATTCCCATCTTATCGGTGGGGATCTGCCCAAGTTGCCCACAGAAATTTGGGGCAAAATTCCAAAAACATATGCAGTCTTCGTCTTCTCCTTGGCACAGGCATTAGATGAGATCTATTATTTTAAGCAATGAAGTGGTTTGACTTTTCTTCCTGAAACGTTTCTCTGCTAGTAATCTTTCTTTGCACTTCTTGCAAAAACCTCTTGATGGAGCTTAGTCTGTCTCTAGCTGTTTCTGTTCAATAGCACGTTTAACTTATTTCTAGAATATTCCTAGAATATTCTTCAGTTTGGTCCAAGTGAGCATTCCCGGAAAGGACTTGCCCTTGTTCTACATGAAGAATTAAAAACTTGAAGTAAACAACCTGAAAACATTGGCTTTAATTTTGTGTTTTATTTCCTAGCACTTTTTCTTTTTGGTTAAAGATTACGGAAGCTGGCTCGATATTGGAACAAGGTACAGTATTTTTTGCCTTCGCTGCATTTTCAGAGTGCTCATAGTTAATATTGTTGCTTATCTACTTAGAACTCTTGTAATTTTTTTCAATTACTCTCCCTAATCAAATGCTTGAGTAAGGTTCACAGTAGTTAGAACATAAGCAAGTGCCCCAACCTAAACCCTATGTCTTAAAATTTGTGCCAGAGTGCAATGAAATAAGTAATGCATTTACAATGTCAAGGAAAACAGTTAGTACTATTTGTTTGCTTTCTAAAGAACAGTAATAACACAATATATTTTAATTACTGTTTTTCATTTTAATTACTTTTAATTTCTGCTAAAATAATAATTTATCAGAATTGTTAATTGCCTTGAATCTGCTTAAGCCTCCACATACTATGATCCCCTGTGAATTAATGAGCCTTATGTAAATGTGTTGGTATCCAGCAAGACCTGTGCATTTATCCAACCTCAGATGGAGAAGAATAAATCTGTAGTATTTAAACATGGAAATCACAGCTAGAACAAATATATTTCCAGTTTGCCTCATGAGCCATTCTAGCCTCCATAGTAAAGGCCATAGGGTAGAATTTCACTTCTGCTGTTTTATCTTTGCCTATTCCAGACCTGACAGGGATTGCACATTTTGGATTTACCTTCCCAGAGTTATGGAAATCAGTTATACTCTGCAAGAGGGTTGACAGAGACCATGTTGTTGTTAACTTGGCCAATCAGGTCACTTGAAACTGTTATTTTAGCAAAAGTTGAATAGTGACCCGTGGTTAATATTAATATTCTGTTTGCTGCGCTTTGCTGAGCCCCACGCTGCCTTTGGTACGTGCATGTGTACACACACCTACCCCAGCACACAGACAGGTACTTTCTGCCTGTTCTTTGGTGCAGATATAAAGTCCGAGTTGTGGCTGCCTTTTGGAAGCTCCCTGTAGGAAATGAAGCTTTTGGTAAATCAGATGGCCTCATCCTCTGGTTATTTGCATTCCTATGTAGATTAATATGTGTATTAGAGACCCAGAAGTGTTCTCTTCTGCTTGACGAGAAACTTTCTAATTGGGAGTTAGCAAGCAAAAATAAAACCTCTTACAGATAACCTGGAGCTTCCTCTCTGTAGCCTAGTGATTTATAGTCGTGGTACATTCTTGGATCTGCTTCAACTGGAAGTGTGCCTTGTTCCCAAGACTCCAGGGAAGCTGGTTCTGCACCAGTGTAATTCTCTTCTCGGTGTGTTCGTGCTCTATGCCCTGAAGAAAGCTCTGAAAGGGTCCTTTTGAAAAAGTAATTTGTGATCAGTTTGTAATGTGGGGGCTCACAGTGCTCAGGCAGCCTTAAATCTGTTATCACTGCATTTTTGAGTGCTTCACTTTGTCAACTCCATTTTTTTTAGTTCTTATATGTGTTACATGTTTGTGTCTGCAAAATATATGTATAAAACAAAGCTTTCTTGGTTGCATAAGAACACCAGTAAGACTGTAGGCAGAACTGAAGCAATCCTTGTCTCACGCAAGCAACATTTTGGCCCCTGCACCTTCAGATAGGAGCAGTTTTCTGCTGTTTGATCCTTAGGCTTGGCGACAGTGGTAGATAGCAGTAGAAGATATTTTGTGCATTCCTGAGAGGGAAGATGAGCATTTTGCAGGCTTGTGGGCAGCTCCTAGTGGGAGCCGGGTACTGAAGTGGCTCTTTCCTGTCCTCTTGCTACTGCTGTGACAGTTCTGTGGCATTCCTGTTGCCTGCTATTGCTTTGGCAGCAAGGTCTGAAAACACTCTTACTCAGCTGACATTTTAGGTGTTGCCAAAAGACCTGAGAAGACTGAGTCAGTGCAGGAAGTGATTCCGCCTCCCTCTCCCCCAACCACTTGTACCTCAGCAATGCCTGTAGAAACTTTCAGGGAGGAAAGAGCGGGGACAGACGGCTGCTGCCACCTTTTCTTCTTTTTGTGACACAGATAGGAAGTGGGGGGTGTGTATGTGTGGGAGTGTAATTATCAGGGTTCGTTTTACATTAGTGGTTACCAGTTCAATGACAGTTCGCAGACTGAAAAAGCAGCAATTTGCCTAGAGAAGTCTGAGAGACTCATTTGTCTAAAATCTGCTTGATTCCAGGTTTATATATGCTGTATTTGGAAAGCTTGTGGTGCATATTTCCTTTTGTTGCTGTTTCTGTTGACAGATTTTTCTGAATTTTCTAAATAATAGGCTTCAAAACCCTTTTATGTCCTCTCTCCTATGTGCATGCTCAATAGAACAAACTCACTGGACAACATTTGAAGATTTCAATGCAAGTGTTCAAAACTTTTTATGTTAGAGATGATTTTTGATACCTCAGGGAAGATAAGGACTTCACTGCAGTTTTATGGTGTGGTGGTGTTCTGTTGCCTTGTTGACTTCTTTCATCATGTGGAAGTGTTTCTTCTTTACCCAACTCTTGTGTTTCCATGTCATAGTTTTGTCTCCTAACTCTTGGCTTTATATGTCATTCTGCCATACTGCCTGTCTGCAGTAATGTGCTGTCCTTATTCTTGTGGTTGTATTGCAGCCATAGCACTGAAGTGTTGTTTTTGAACATAAAGAGATTTCTACTTTCCCTTCTTCTTCCAGTTTGTTACTGATATGCTGAGTAACGTCAAATCCATACATACAGACACATGCAGCAAATGCACCATCGAGTCTCATATCTCAGTAAATTACCCACTGTCATATTTATCTGTGGCCTCTTAGGACCTTTTTAGTCATCTTGCTCGATTGTGGTGCCAAAATCTGCTTTAACTTTTTTTCAGAGAGTGTTTTTCAATGTTTTGATATAAGAACAGAGTAATAATCTCACAGTGGCCACTTAGACAAGTTTCACAGGTCTGCCAACCTTGCTATGTTCCCTATGCATCTTGGGGTCACCATAAGCTGCTTTATATGCAGTAGAAAGTATCCATCATTGAAATTTGTAAAAATAATAATGCAGTCTTTCTAGTACCTTTGATACATCCATTTGTGGTGCAAGATCTTGAGAAGCTTGTTCCGACAGATTCTTCTATTTTTGAATAACAGGCAAATGGAATAGCTAGATTTCTGCTTCTTGGTCATTAAAATTAACATTTCTACATCTTAAAACTTTATTACATATTTTTTTATAGCTTTAAAGATGTATATGTATAGAATATAAAGTCTTTAAGTAGTTGTATGTTCAGATGGTTGAGATAAACCACTGACACCTCGTTTTATATGACAGTATTCTGTAGGCTTTTTTCACAGACTCACTGTACCACTCCCTGCTTTTATAACAGTTGCTGGAAAATAGGGTGATAGATACGATCTGAACTACTCTTCTGCAGTTTCAAAGTTCAGGGGACGTAGATAAAGTATGGGAGACTTTTTTTTATATATTTTCTTAAAATAGCAGAAAGCATGAGAGAATTATTCCAGCAGTGTTGGTACTAAAAAGAAGTGCACCTTGGACTGTTAATCTGTGCATATTATTGAGGCATATAGTAAAAACGGTTGTGCTTTTGGAGAGATGAGGCTTCTGTGTGCGTTTGTTAAAGCAAAAGGCCTGTAAATGGAACAAGAATGCTACCAATAATCCTCAGAATAGGAGCTAAGAGTAACATGGTTTGTGAATTGTTTCAAATGGAGAGAGGAAGGAGAAGATGCAGTAGACTAAATTTTTCAGTAGACTAAAATGCAGTAGACTTAAATTTTAGAATCTATACCTGGACTTTTACATGTAGGATTGTTCCTAAGCACACACTGAAAGTAGCACGTCGGGAAGAAAGGAGGCTCTCAAACTCTACTGAAAAGGAGCTCTCCCGAGAGGGGTTGTTAAGTTTTACTTAGGTTTATTTCAGTTCCAGTTTTTGAATGGCTGAGGTAACATTCTCCGTCTTACCAGTTTCTAATCCTGTCTGCTGTCTCAGCTATGGTCTGTCTGGAGAGAACACACACTGTTCTCTGGAGAAGGAATTTTTTTTCCTCTTTCCTACTGATGTTTGGTGCTTCCTTTCTTTGTGCACCCACCCATCCATCAGCAACCTCTTCGCTTCCCATGTCTTTGCCTGTCCATCTCATCCCTACAAGTGTTACCCACTGCTTAGTCTGCTCTTCCTTGTTGTGGACCTGTCTTGCCTGGAGCCTGGAGTATCACTTTCTTTTTTTCTTTTTTTTTCCTCTTTATTGAACTGGGGTAAGCTCATTTTCAGTATTACCTGCATCACCGTAACTACATGTGCAGCCAAAGCTGTGGTTGAGGGTTGTGTAAGGATCAGGGTTTCTCCATCACTGTTGTGGCATACACCAGTAGGAGTCTTGCTTTGTTTGCTTCTTCGCTTAAATACAGCATTATGCCAACCTGAGAACTAATTTACCAGGCAGAGCTGCCTGCAGGCTCTGCAGTTCCAGTCGCCGATAGCCCTGGCAATATTGGCCATTTGCCGTTCTATGATAACACATAGGCTGAAATTGCTTTTAGTTGTGCTCTGTGGCATAATACACTTTTTCTTTACTCTGAAGATCTGGTATTTTAATAAAGGAACATAGACATTCTGCTTTTTTTTTTTTTCCCAATATAGCAAGGGAGACATTTCTGTTGGGAAATTCCTCAGTGCTTGATTTGCTATACAAAACAGAATAGTAGACTCCAACCTCCCTCTGGCCCTTCTTCTTCCATACATGTCTTTGAAGATGTCATTAGAATTTACCCACAACAGTGTTACTGAGCGAGACTGATGCTGAGGTGGGCTTCAAAATCAAGCACTGAGGAATTTCTCCATAGTGGCTATTCCCTTGAAAGCTGTGCCAATGTACGTGCCTGTGGTGCTCGTACACACCCCAAGGCCTGTCGCACCGTGAGGGTTACATGAAACCAAGGTTTGGGTTTCGTTGTGCCGCGTCGCGGCCCTTCCCATGGGTCACTGAAACTCAGACCGAGTCCGTCACACGCCCAGGCGGACTTCCAAAGGACGCCCTTGAGGAGGGAGGTGTGGTATCTCTCTGCTGTAATGTGCTGTGAACTATGAAGCCCAGAGGGCACTGGCCAGGTTAGGGCATGCTTTTTGCCTGAGTTTAGGGCATGGTTTTTGCCTGCCAGCGTGCTCTTGCTGTGTGATCTTGCCCATTCCCTGCAGAAACAGGGACAGGAGTAGGATTATCTGCAGTTGCACTGAGCACAGCTGGGAGGTGCTCACACAGATGCGAGGTGCAGGATGCTGGGATGGATCATGCCTACTGAGGTTTGAGGCTGTTGGTAGCAGTGTTTTTTTAAGTAAAACTTGTAGCGGTAGTCAAGTCCTTTTCAGTGCTCTGCAGGCTGGCGTGTTCACACTGGTTCCTTTGGTTGCTCTTATCCTGGCTATGGAAGAGTTCCCACTCATTAGCGAATTTCTGGATTACTTTTATTTTTCCGTGCTGGCTAGTGGCCAAGCTTTGTTAGAGCCGGTGTTTCTACACTTCAGAGAACTAAATTATGCCATGTTAGTGCCAAGACTGTCACAATCTGGGGTCGTGAGGATTGATAGTGTCAGAATTACGAGCTTTGCTGCTCTTCCGTGGCTAAACTGTCAAACAGAATGAGTCCTCAGGCAGAAATTCCAGACCATTAAACCTCCAAGCACTCCTTGGAATCCTTTTTTTGTAAATAAGCTCAGACTTCATCAAGTCTGAAGTTACCCTGCTCTTTCTAAAGAGCCATCTGTTTTGAAATAGTGGAGATACAGGAGGTATGGATATCTCTAATGGCAATATCTCTGATAGTCCCAGGAAAAAATGAACAGCTGCATGGGTGGCTTGGGATGCTGTAATGGACATGGGATGCAGCAGTATTTCCTCTGAAACTCTAGGGTGAAATGTCGCTGGATTCGGAAAAACAAAATGATTTCTTTATGGCTAGTGAGTGACATTAAAGAGCTGCTTGATTCAAATATCAGACATGGGATGCTGAGTGTTATAGGTCAAAACTCAAGTCTAACTCAATATCCTCACTGAAATGTTAGTCAAATCCGATATCCAAGCAAACAGTAAGAGACCTGGAGCAAGTGAAGAACAATCTTTCTGTTTGCTATCTTTCCAATAATCAGTGAATGAAAAAATGAAACTCAGCTGGCATATCAGAGTTGTCTTGTTACCAAAGAGTCTACCTGGTGGTGAATTCTCCCTTCTGCGTGATGCTCAGCACACTGAAATTTTGCAATGGTTTCAGTCACATACATTGAATTACTAGCTGAATGAAAAACAAACAAACAAACATATCCTGTGCCTCTTTTTTGTTTGGTATATGTTCAGTTGTATTTACTGTTGTCCCTACCCTTTCATTTTGCCAGAGATTTTGGTTTTGACACTGTAGTGCTATTATAAAGGTTGCTATCTGGAGAAATAAGAAATAATTAGAACAATTTTTTCAGAAGGCTGTTTTAAATTTAACTCAATTTTTTTCCTCACCCATGCTTTTTTTTTTTTTTTTTTTTTTTAAATCCATGTCTCACTGCAGCATTAGCCACTACGTGCTGGTGATGTCCTTGACCATATTCATGATGCTGATGAATGGACTGGCCCAGCTGCTGACTACAAAGAGGCTTGAACTTTCCAGAAAGACTAAGCACCATTTGACGTGATGACCTGTTAAATGTTCCCACAGATTTTCCCACCCTCAGCCTTTCTGTGGACCAACCTCTGCCTCTGGAATGTAAATACAAACTAACAGACTAGAGTGCCAAAATCCCATCCAGGGATCAGAGTGCTCTGCTGATACAGATTAAATGATGTCCTGGGGCTGAAACTTGTGTTTGGAGATTGTCATTTAGACATCAGCTGGGCTAAAACAGCCTCTTCTGTAAGTGACATATCTCTTGAAAGAAGAAACAGCAATTAAGGCCTGTTTAAAAGAAAGAGGCGACCATCCTTGGGGGTTTTGTGGTGTTTTGTTTTGTTTTCTTCAGTTGTTATAGCCCATCTTCCACCTGTCCGTCTCACACCCGCACGTGCTCGCTAGGAGTCTGCAAAGCCCTCGCCTCCCTTCACGTCTCAGGTAAGCATCTCGCAGAGGAAAGCCCCAACAGAATCAGCGGGGGCAGCTCGGCGATGAGTGTGCTGCCCGCGCGGCCTCTGAGCAGCTCTGCGGCTGGCACGCGTGGCGCGGGCTGCAGCCGTGCCGCGAGGGCGCCCCGGGGCGCGTAGGGCTCGCGGCTGTGGGGCTGTGGCCTCTCAACGCTCTTCCGCTGTCTCCTGTGCCAGCGGTGACGCTTGGGCAGGCGGAGCGGTTACCGGAGCGAGTGATGGCTGCGATCAAACACGAACCTAGTGAAAGAACAGTGAAACACGGCTCGCACCGACCCCTTCTCCAGACCAGTGGGTCTGGGCAGGAGGGCAGCGGCTGATTTTCCGTGGCAAGCGAGTAGATCAGTGTGAGGAGATGAGGAAACTGAGCGACACCCGTGCTGCCCCTCAAGGGCCTTTTCTTTGATGACATTTGTGCTCTGCTCCTGATGTCACCCTGCCTAGTGGCTCTGCTGTGAGACGAGCGCAGACCTCCTGGTGCTGCGTGGATTATGAGGTGAGGGCAGAGAGCGCTGCCATATCCATAGGCTGTGGATGCTCTTGGTGGCCCCGTAGCTCTTGCATGAGGCTCTGAGGTAGCCTCGCAGCTCCCCAGTGGGAGGTGTCAGCCCCAAGTCTGTAAAGCAGGCAGACCTGCAGCACCAAGCTGTGGTCCAATGCTTTGTCACTCCCAAAGTCATCTGTTCGTAGGAACTGAGGAAAAATTGTATCTCCTGCTCCCTGGGAACAGCACAGAGCTACCTGTCCTGCCTTTGAAACATCTTTTTGCATCCACACTATCAGTTTGAAGGACCTTTAAAGCAGATTGCTTTGCATGGTAAAGAAAGTGAGTCCACATGAGTCCATGCTTCACCATGGGTGATGGCGTCAAATCGTGCTAAGTCCCATGTCTTGCAGCCAGCCTTTCCACGTACGTGGTGCTGGCAGCCAAGGCTGGACATCCGTCAGGAGGGCAGCTCCAAAACTCGGTTTCCAGCCATCTGGCATTAGGCCGTGGTCACACGGCTGTTTAACGCTCTGGAAACCAGTCATCCCTGCAGGAAATTTGGCTGGGAGAGACCAGTCACAAACCTCCATCTGCTTGTTGAGTGCTGGTGAGCACTGCGCCGTGGCCCCACAGTCACCCGTGTGGCCTCAGCGTGCCTCTTGTGGGCGTGCTGCGAGCACAGCTAGCCCCGCTCGCAGAGGACGCTCATCTCGGCCTGCCCTCCCTCCGCAGCCCCCTTGTCTCCGTGCGGCCGCCTGTAGGCAGCCGCAGCGCCGAGCGCCGCAGCCCCTGCCGCCGGGGTGCCGCTCTTTGCAGAGCCGCGGGTCGTAGCGCAGCTTCCCCGACGGGAGCAACTGAGCAGCTGCCCTCGCTCCATGTGACGTGAAGGAACTGACTCGAGAAGTGGGAATGTGGGACCCACAGGGTGCAGATCGTCTGCGCACGTGTCAGAAACGCTAGTTATCTGTGACAGGGCCAAGTGCCTGTCCTACCTGTCAAGGGGGAACGGGGGAGGTGTGTACTTGCTGTTGCTGTAGGCTCCCTGGGAGGATGCACGGAAGCTGAAGCCTGATGCTGTCTTCATTGCCGTGGCGGGCTGGGAGTAGTACATGGGTTAGCCCTGGTGCGTGTGGTGCTGCTAATAAACACCAAGAGGAACAATCAGCGCACTCTGGCATGCAGGCGAATGAAAGTGGCTGTCCAAGATAGCAGCCCACACTGGTTATCCTTGCTGCTTGTGGCTGCCGTAATGTCTCCTTCCCCAGAGAAGGCTATGCTTTCCTTCTTTCGTGTTCCTTCCTGTAAGATCGAGAGGGGTGATGAGCGTGGGGCAGCCGCCACAACATGCACACTCATTTTTCCCCAGTGCCCCTTTGAAATGGCCCGTTCTTGCTTGCCGTTTGCCCTGAGCGGGCTGTAGCAGTCACAGCCTTAGCTGACCTCTCCCTTTCCCCTGCCAAGCCCCCGTGTCCGTGTCGTTCGGAAACGCTGTTCCTAGCACGCGCCATGCGAGCGGTGCCTGCAGAGAGACCGATTGGCCCTGCTATTCCTGGATCTCCCCAGGGGAGGCTCCTGCTGGAGTCTTGGCCTGCGTGTTTGGGTTTACTCCAGCGCGGGGAGGCGTCAAGAATTCTCCCACGCAGCTACTTTTTACAACCCAACGGGCTATGTGGCAAAGTGGACTCCTGCCTCCTACTGAGGTGTGTTCCCTTCCTTCCCAGGAGCAAATGTCGTCAGCAATAAAACGTCTTCCACAACCTTAAAAGCTAAGGTAGGCAATAAAATGTTGCACTCTGCTGATTTTAGGCTTTCTGCCGTTCTGCTCATGATTCTTAAGCATCATCCTTCTTCCTGAGCGTCCCTCTGGGCAGAAGCATGGATGCAGGAGAGTGTGGGTATCAGGCAGCTCTTGTGTTTTCTCCTAAGGGCACGAGGGCAGAATTACCCCAAGCCCTCCTACTTTCCTTGCACCTGCAGTAGAGTCACGGACCCGCTGACTCCTAGAGGAGGTGAGGCTCCACATAGTGAAAAAACCTCAAGCAGGGAAATGCAGATGGATTGACATCATTATTTTTGCCTGGGGCTATGCTTTTTAAATATATTGGTAGCATAAAAAAACACCACAAAGCTTAAATTTGCTGGCTTTCAGAGCCATGGATCCCTGAAGATACAGTCATAAAGCTGAGGTGCCCAGCAGGAGTTGCAAGGTAAGCGAAGCTCTGCTGAAGAGCCACTGTTATAAAGATCTTGTATTCACCCATTCTAGGAACTGAATTGTTCTCTGCTATTGGATTTTCGAGACTGCACACAGCCTTTTGATATAATTCCAGGGAGTGAGCTGTTTCTTCAGAGATGATGAAGCTTAGATCGTATCAAGGTCTCTTATGACTCAAACTAAATGACTTCCCCCTCTCTCCCCACAGAGTAAATCAGATGTTACAAGCTTTGGCAATTTCAATGCATGCCAGAGCTGTTGTAAGCACAGCTATAGCCTTCCCAGTCTTGAATGAGACTGAGGATGTGAATGAACTGCCATAGTTTTACTTAAACCTTGCTCTTCAGCATCACCTCTGAACTCCACTGTTGGTTTGGCAAAGCTGTGCTGGAATTGATGGCTCTCCACAATTTTCTGTACATTTGAATCCTGCAATCTCTTTTTTCTTTTTTTTTCTTTTTTTCTTTTTTTCTTTTTTTTTTTCTTTTTTTCTTTTTTTTCCTCTTTTCTCTTTTTTGCCTTTCCATTTTGCGGGCGATGGTTACCTCTCTCAGGCGGCTTTGGGGGATGAGGATGGATGTGTGGAGGACGGATAGGGAGCCGGAGCAGGAGCTGCCTGGCAGCGTGCCTTGGGAAGGCGCCGTGGCGGAGGACAAGGTTGGAAGCCTCTGTCTCGACCTTCTCTGGGCCGTGCTCTGCATTGGGGTGGCTGAGAAGCTCTGGGAGCTGCTGTCTCCATCCTGGCAAGGCTTCGTCTGGCCTTAAGCAGGGGAGACCCTGAGCTTTTCCTCGCCTTGTGCCCTCGACTGCCTCAGGGCAGCTGCCCTGTGCCCTGCTGCGGCTGGGGCGGGTTGGGCTACATGTCTTGTAAATGGGAAGATGCTTGTGGCAAGTGGACAGAGCTGCCGCTGGTGCAGCTGTGCCCTCGGAGCGAAGAGTCCCAGCATCTGCTAACGTCAGCAGGGTGGGTTGGATCCAGATCACCTCTTAGAAATCCTGAATGCAGCTGCCTTCCTCAAGGGCTGCTCTCTCAGGCCCCAGGGCAGGGCTCAGCGCTTGAGCTCCAGCTCAGAATGAGGAGGGATGAAAGGCTGGGGGGGAAAGCTGGAAGTGGGGTGCTCGCCCCGTTCCCCGAGCCTTGGACATCACACTCGTTGCTGCGTTCATTTGTTTAACTATGGCTGTGAATTTGGCAGCAAGCATTTTCTTTTCCAGGCATGTTGTAAAAGCGTTTTTTTTTTTTCTTTAATGTTCCATAAGGTGAAGCTGACATGGGATTGACCATTCACTTGGATCATTACTACTGACAGACCTCTTAATGGCTGGGTATCATCCAGAGAATCGACAGAAAGAACAAGAGCAGGAAGCGAGCGACGGAGCTCCGGTTCTGCTCTGAGTTTCCTGCCCTCTGCCGCCCTGCTTCTCAGGGACTTTGCACACACCCCCGGGATGAGGGAGGTCCTCCTGAGCTGGGCTACCCTGCTGGCCTCGGGCGACAGGCTCAGCGCTGCTCGTGGGTGCGAGTGAGTGCGGGAGCACGGCAGGGATGGTGACGGATCAGGCCTCGGGCACCAACATCTACTTCGCTGCCCATGCAGCTGTAACTGGGTCCAGCATTCGGGCCTCCTGGCAGGACGGGACGAGACGGGGGACGCTGTGCGCTGGCAGGGGCAGCGCTCCCACCTGCTCGGCCGCGGGCTCTGCGCCAGCGCTGCCCGTCTGCGCCCGCTGCCCGGCCGCGGTGCCCAGGGTTGATCACGGGTGGGCGGCCGCTCGAGGCTCTCGCAAAACTGACATTTGGTGTGGGGAAATTGCTGCCCAAGAACTAAACTCCTCTAATTAAACTTGGCTTTTTGCTCTGGCGTAAACGCCAAAGGACACAGCATTCTGAGCGCAGGCTTTCGTATTGACTTTTCGAGAAACAACCTTTCTATATCTCCCCAGGCATGGCCTTTTTGTGTTGGACATCGTTATTCTGCTTTTCAGTGTGTGAGAGTCTAAGAACAAAAACCTGCAGAGTAATTTCAGCCTCTGCTTTGTGAGTCCTGGTGAGCACATGTGGAGAGACTGGCTTTAAAAATATTGCTCTCCTATTTTTGTAGCAATTTCCATATTAAGAGACACTAGGACTTACTGTACAAAAACACTGCTCTCCCGAGTTATATTTAGCTACTTGGATGTTTTGTGTCTTCATCTCACCAGATCTCCAAAACTGAGTGGATGTTTTCCATCGTGGGCTTTGAGGAGGAAGCCTCTTCTATCTGATCTACCAAGAAAGGAAAACATCCGTTTAGCCGCCATGCATTTTTTATACAAGCAGCGCCTTGCTGCTTCTCCTCCAGCCTCCGTTAACATGTTAGAGTTCACATCAGGTGTAACAAACTCACCTAATTTTAATATAACTTAGCATTCGACAGCTGCAAAAGGTGCGTGACCTTTGTAAATAGCTAAGTAATGAAGGAGGACCTGCTCTCTTCCACGGAACAATTGCTTTTTGCCCGTGTCTTTTGGAGGGTGAGAGCCAAAGCTTGTCCTGTGACCTAAATCGAAGACATCTAAAATGCCCCAGACTCTTCTGCGTCCCTGCTCTGATAGCTGGTTTTTTTTCTTTTTTCCTTTTTTAATCATTCGTAAAGTGCTTTTTCTTTTTCCTTTTTCAATGAGTGAATAGAAGGCCAGCTAGGTGCATTAATTCATTTTAATACAACTCGGTAATGAGGAGTGCTCTGACTTCCTCGTAGCGGCTGAGCGCTTTTTTTTTTTCAGACGTTTTGCTTGACAGAAAATGCAATTTTACCAAAATCGTTCCACAGAGCAGGAGAACAGCTCCCGTCATTCCCCCTTCCTGCTACTCCCTTCTTGCAGAAATACATGACATTTGGGGAAAAGCCGCCTTTGCGGTAGCGGGTGCCTGGAAGGCCCCACAGGCACAAATGCGGAACAAGCATCTCTGCACTCTATAGATGTGCAGCTGGTTGTATTTGAAGGGTCTGGAGTGCAGCAAGGCACCATTGCCACCTCTCATTCGAATGCAATATATTGGAACTCAGTGGCAGTAGCGGCTTTTTCTCTCTCTGTGGTAATTTTAATTCCTTGTGAAAAAGAGTCGCGGGAGTGGAGAGCTTTGTGAACAGGAGGTGACCCAGCCAGGATCAGGAGAGGTGACCACTCACATAGTCATAGTTCACAGCAATTAACCTCAGCAAGAGAAAACAGCAGCAACAAAAAGTTAAAATTTGAAAAAATGTGGATTTTTGTGAAAATTACTTTCTGGTGCCTCGCTGGTGCCCTCGCTGCGGGCAGCCCTTTAACTTGATCTGTGCCACGGCCGGCCAAACGTGCTCGTGGAGAGACGAGCTGCTCCCCGTCCCTCCTCTTCGAGTGGCGGCGTGCGTAGGATGGGAAGCTCTGCGCGCTCCGAGCAGGAAACGGGCGGCACTTGTCGGATTAGAGCTAAGCAGCATTATTTATTGGGGTGTTTGTTTTGCAAGCCTGTGAACGCGCCTCGCTGTTAAGAACAGGAACGCAGTAATGATGCTGTCTAATTAGCGGAGAAGGAACTTTCCTGCCAGTTCTAACGACCATTTGATCTATGTGAAACGTCACAAGGTTGGCGAACTCTTGGAAAAGGCTGAGAAAGTGTTATTTGTGTTTGCTGCGTGCAGCTTCATGCAAGCAATTTACATATTTGCACACTGAAGCCGAGCTAACAGAACATGAGCAGGGCGATAAATGATTAACTCCGAAAGATTGACACTTTAGGCAAAAATCCAGCAAAGCACTTAAGCATGTGCTTAAGCTCAAGAATCTGCTCGTGCACTTTAAATTAAACATGTGCCCAAGTAACCTGCAGAACCAGGGCTCTGACTAAAAGATCTTCTAAAAGGGAAGCACTTTCCTTGTAACGCTTAAATCAGGATGGCGGGCAATAAGTAGGACTGTGAATATAACTCTACCAAGCTTTGCCATTGATGAAGCATCCATAGTCACTATTGGTAAAGTCAGAGGTTGTCTAGATTTTTTTCAGATTTAGGACAAAAAAAAAAGCATGATTTCAGTAAAACAGTAATGCAATCGGTCTGTTTCAGTATGACTTTTTGTTTTAATTTGGGGACAAAACCAAAACATATTGAACATTTTATTGCTCTTCAGTGGGAATTACAGTTTGCTTTGGCCAAATATTGCTTTCACTGAGTGGCTTAATTGGAAATGGAACTTGGCCAAAAAGTTTTTTTAAAAAAATCCTCATTTTCACATTGGTGTATTTTGAACCTCTTCTCCACCTTTCATGCCGCACTATCCTCACACCACCTACCAGTAGTAGCTTTGCCTGATCACAAGACACTTTCTTTCCGTGCAGATGGGAATTTGTGAAGCTGGAGGAGGGAGAAGCTGCTCTGAACCAGAAGCGCTGGGCAAAAACCAACGTCCCAAACTTTGCCAGGGTCCACAGGGTCGTTCTGGCAATGCTGGTTTTGGACTCTGCGTGACAAATGATCTTCAGACTCTTGGGAATGATTTCAAGTGCCCAAATCAACTAGAACTACAAGTCCATCCCTTTCTGCTTTTAACCCTTTCGAAGGGGAATATTTGGGCTTGCATTGCTGGGCTTACCCCTTGCTCCTCAGGTTACCATGGTCCTCTCTAGCAGATGGTCTCAAAGCCATGGATTCTCTGTGCTCCTTGGGCCTCCCTCAGTCAAGGGAAGCGTTTTGTCCCCATCGTTTTTATTCTACCTTGCTTTTTGCTTCATGCTACTTTTGCTAATGCCGTATTTCAGCCCTGGTTTTAAAATATGTCACAAGTAGATGGTCGTTGGGTGAAGCTTAATAAAGCTTGTCAGCAATGATGAATTCTTTCATTCAGGAGACATGCGAGAAGCCAATTATCTCCTTCTTCAGAATAAAAATTGAATGAGTAGCTTCATTGCCCAAAACTTAGGCTCTGGATGATTAACCAGAAATACTAAAAAAGGGGGCCTGAATTCAGACCTCAGCAATGAAATACTGTTTCTGGAGTGTATATATCTGCAGCAGTCAGAAAATAGGCCGGGAAAAAAAGGAGGTAGAAAGCCCTGGAGACGGGCGGAGAAAAAGTTAAGAATACCGTCCTGAGAGAATGGCTGAAAAGTCTCTTTATAGGCTTGAGTGCTGCCTAGAAATTAATAAGGAAATTATCTTTGATTTGATTTCTACTATCTACAAGGCTTTTATGCCTTTTTTTTTTTGTGTGTGAGATCAACAGAACTGCACAAACATACCTGATTCCATCAGCAATTTCTCCTGCTATTGGAAACAGCTTGAAAGACTTTGAGCGCGGATCAAGCAGCAGAGCACACAGCTGCCTATGAAAATACTTGTGTTTTTGTAGTTAGAGGCAAGGGAGAGGGGAGGGAGACTAGAACTTTCTCCACATCCATTTCATAGCATGAAAATAGACGTTATGTTCCTGTAATGCCTGGACTACAGAGAAAAGTTAACTACTACCCAAGTCAGAGGAATTTCCCAAAGTCTATGGAATTCAGCAGATCGGGTCTCAAGAGGGAAATTTCAGGTTGGTTGTTACAGAATTCTAGCACTGCAGGATCCCAGCCATATCTTCCTAAGCCAGCTGTCATTTCTTTTTTAAGCAAGATTTGATATATCATGGACAGACACGCAGACTCGAGCATCCTAATGTTACAGGTGCTCCACTGCTGTAACTTTTCCTTGGTTTCAGATCCAGAATCCTAAGATTCGCTCAAAACTCTTTGTGTATTAATGAAGCCTTGTAGGAGGAGCGATGCGGGGTCAGCTGTGAACAGGGAAAAATGTCTAGCATTGGTGTTCTTAATCAATCCTGATTATTTGTGCTGAGGCCCTGCTTGGAGTGGATTATGTTACTAGTAAATTAACATGGGAGTGAATGAGGAGGGTTGGAAGAGCAGGTCATGACTCTTGCATTAGCATTACGGAAGGGTTTGATTTTGCTTCTGTTAACAACAGAAGCAATAAATATATATCTGCTTTTCTGGGCTCTGACATTTCAGAAATCAGTAAATTGTATAAAGTCATATCAAGAGAGGGAGGTTTCCTTTTCCTTTTTTTTAATTTTTTTTTTAATCAGTTCCTCTATGTTTGCTCTTGCATGCAAAATCCTGCTTGCTTCCAAAATGCAGGATAATGCCAGCAAGCAGGCAGCATTTCTAATGTAAGCCAAAAAAGAAGAGGTGAAGATAACCGTTTGATATCTGATAACAGCTTGGTTTTCCATTTCTTATGCTGGAAATAAGAAAAGGAAAAAAATAGACATGTTAATGATGTCCTATCATAATCATATCCTCTTTGGGTAGCATGGGAGGAGGGATGGACAGAGACGAGGGATAGAGGGATACTGACTTCAGCTATCCCTCAGCTGAAGCTGTTTCTCAGCATGTGAGCACAAAAAGCTTTTAAGGAATAATACATAAGATGCTATCAGCTTTGGGGAAAACAATATTCAGTTGGCCTGGCCATTATGTAGGTGAAAGCATGATGTGAACCAGGAATGCAGAGTATATTTGTATGAGATCAGCTAAATCATCTAAGCAAAAATGTCCCCCCCCACCTAAGCAAAATATCCATCCCTGTTTGTTAAGCCCTATGCTCAGAAACTGTGAAACTTGGAAGCAAAAGTCGTGATGAAAATGCAGTGCTGCATATGCAATGGCATTGTTTTCCTCGTAAAAGAAGAAGCACAAAAAGGTGGGAGGAGGCAGATTTCCTGGTTGGGAAACTGGGAGCCTGGCCTTAGTTGTGGGCTCTGTCACACCAATCAACCTCCAGCACATTAAGTGTCCAGGACTGCAATTTGCACTTGATTTGACTTTGAATAACACTTCATGACACCAAAATTCCCATGGAAATTAATAGCATTAAGTAGAAGGAACAACTTCCTGGAGCTCTTTGCCTGTGATGCGGGAATCGGGAATCGTTTCACACAATGACCTGTGTTTAGCCCGTCTCTGAAAGGTTAATAGCCAAACCAGACAGCAGTGGCAATTTCCTATCGTCGCTTCCCTCCTTTAGGCAGTAGGATCCTCATCTCGGTTGAGATCTCTGGGAGCTGCAGCAATCCAAATAATTGCCTGCACGGCATCAGCTAAATGCCCTTTCCCAGGTTTTGATCTCCTCGTGCTGATACGGTGCAATGTTACTCGGTGCAACCGAGACCTGCATCGGCCTTTCCAGCACAGCACCAGCACCTGCTTGCCAGGACGGATGGGGGCTTTTTGTGGGCTGGTTTTGTGTTGTTCCAGAGCCTTGATAGGCAATTTAGAGAATATGTCCCCAGAATATTTTGCTTTGGGAAAAAAAAGGCTTAGAGATTGGTGTGTGTTAGCTCAGCTGCATTTTTACTGGCAATGTGGAGCATGAAATAACACAAAGTTTTCATCTCCTATAGAAATTACTAAACACAAGTGCTTTATGATTCTGGGAATGTTGCATTTTTGTCGTTTCAGTGTTTGCAGACACAACAGACAAAGTAAATTAAACCCTGCGTGCACTAAAGGAGCACACCGTTAGCCAGAGTCTCCGTTAACTTGGCTGCAGGTAAATGAACGCAAATAACTAGGCGATACCTCTGCAGAGCGATGAATTGCTGGGCTTGCTTTGTACGCGTGCGTGTTGGTGTGGGCTGGCAGGCTGCCTGTCAGCCGTTCCCGCCACCCGTGTCACCTGGCGGGTCCCATGATGCAGGAGAAGCCGGCGGGCAGCACACCCACCCCTCATCGGCATTCCGGCTGCGTGCCGCTTTGGCGATTTGTTTATGCAACTAAACGCATGCAATCATCAATAATACCGTTTGCAATAAGTTCCAATTAATGTTGCCGCAGGAACCTTGCTTCGTGTTTGTGCTCGCTTCTGTAGATGTAAATGCTCAACCTTAATGATGCATTAGCGTTGTTTTCTGGGATTTCTTTTAACGCTATGTTTGCAACGTAAGGTCCACAATTTATTTTGTTTTGTTTGCCCAGCAGGGACACTTTTGCTCTGTCTGTTTATTAAGAAGCCTTCATGAGTATGAAAGCCATTTATCTTTATTAGTTGTATATTTTTGCTCATCACCTCTCTTACATTTATGAATTAAATATTTATTGATTTTTTGGGAAAAAAAGGCCCATTGCTCAGTAAGAATAAAACAAATTAGCACAAGCTATGCACAAAAACGGAACTGTAAGCAAAACAAACTTAGGATGCCTCCATAAGTTAAGTCAGATATAACAAAAGCAGTTGTTGTCTTCTATTCCTTTTTTTTTTTAAGAAATCTGTAAAATGGGTTATGCAAGAAGGGTCTGAATCTTTCTCCTTGCTTGGTTTTCCTTTTCTTCCTTTTTATGCTTGCTTTTTGATGCATAGAAGACAGATAGAGGAAGTTCTGTTCTCTTCCCTGCTTTGTTTTGCTTGTAATCTCATCTGTAGACTAAGATAACTGCTGAACATGCCAGTTACTGTCTGATATCATGTGAAGCCTAGTTAATTAGAACTGAAAGAGATGAATTTATTTGTACTTTTGATGAACTGAGTTTAGGGCCCAAAGGGCCTGTGCGGCCACCTACCAGGTATTCCTGCATGAAGCCCATAGCTCTGGCTGGAAGTTAGTGAAGAAGTATTTAGCCTGGGCAAAATACTGTGTGTCCTGTAGAATATCAGAGCTTTTGAGAATTTATAATCACCTCTGAAAACAGGTTAATTATTTTCAATATAAATTACGTATCTTCAAATTGCAGTTATGGAATTGATCCTATCTACAGTGTGGAAACCCCCTGCCCAGCCCCCAGGTCATGTCTGTTGCTTTGGTACCTCACGTGAACTAACAACATGCTCGTGTGTATGTGTGTAAGTATAGGATGGGCTCCTGAAGTTTCATTTCTAAACATCTGCTCTGGAAACAGAGAAAACAAATCAAAAATTATGTCCCCTCCTCAAGAAAATTCTGTTCTGTTTGACATGATCCTGCTAGGTATTATTGTGAGATCAGTTTGTCTTTTTCTTCCCTCTACGTGTAATTCAAGGGTAATCCTATGTACTTCAATTTTGACATATATACTCTGTGAATTTTATGTTTTATTTCTTTAATTGCCGAAGATACCTCAAGAAAATGCTCTGGTTCACCACGTGACCCAACACCCTGTCAGGGTCGATGCTTTCCTGCTCGCTAGCGTCTGTTCTGATTCTCTTTCCTCTCTGTATTGTGTTGAGGATGGAGCTCCCTGGCTCCCAGCATTCCCACAGGCTGGGGGTAGACCCGTTGCACGGACTGTCCTGTTCGCTGTGCTGCACAAAGACACTTCACCCACAGATGCATGGGCTGGGTAAAAGCCTGGGCGCTGCGGCTCGTTCTTGACGTGAGAGTGCCTAGCAGCCTGGTCTTGGCTGCGTGCTTCTCCCCACTGCACTAACTGGGATCTCTTATCCTCTCTGCTGCTACTCCTTATTGAGCTTGTCGGAGTTCAATTATTTTTGAGACTTATCCCTCTGAGACTCCTTTGAATTTAGCTGCAGTTGGCCAGTGGCTTTGAGAAGTACTTAGGAAGAGAGGCAGCGTGAGTGAATAAATCCCTTCTCCTTAAGACACAGGATAAAGATTCTGGCCTCTTGTCTGTCCATGTTTCCCCCTCCCTCCTTTACAGCCGCTCTTGGTTGAGTGACTATCAGGACTGAAGAATTGATGCCCACTAACAGAAATCATCTGTGCAGATGGACTGTTTTATAGGCAGACGGTGTTCCTGTGGATGCTGAACTCTGAGCGTTGGGATCCAAATGGGCCAAAACTAAGCTGGTCCCTCTATTCACTATTGGCTCCCTTGAATTCAGCAGGATGCCCTGAAGATCTCGGCTTCCACGTGTATTTTCAAGACCAGGGCAGCTTGAAAAAGAGACGGAGTTTCTCTCCCCTGGAGGCTTCACTGCTGCGAGAGGCTCCTCCAGCTGCACTGAGTGAACCGCTTTGAACTCGGTTCCTCACAGGAAAGCTTCTACCCATACACACAGAGCTCCTGAAGGCTCAGTTAAAATTACTTTTTCTCTAAGGAAGTCATAATTAATAGTTCTTAGAGGTGATGACTGCCAACATCACCTTCTAGGGGATGATTTCTCTGCCCACGAAGACAAAAGTGTGGATCCTGAGCAGCAATTTAGGACCTTCCTCTAAAAATTGCCTCAAAGATAGGAAATACTTTTTTTTTTTTCTTTTTAATTTGATAACAATGAATTCTGCAAGGACACTGACTGAATACAGCTGGGCTGATGCAATAGATGAAGAGTGATTACCCTACGGAAGGACAGAGAGGAAAATGCAGGGAAAAAAGGCCTTTTTATCCAGTGATATCTTGCATTGGTGGAAGACTGTATTGAGGAACAAATACCTCATTTGTCATGCTTGAAGAATAAGCAAATTCATCAGGCTTCATGTTGGATGCATGTTTCAGTAGGCTGCTACCAAAAACACCTTTTGCCCGTGATTTGGGGTTTGGTTTTAGAGAAACAGAAAAGTAAGGAGGAGAAATCTTTGGTCAGCTGTCCTGTTTACACACTTGCAGTTTCCATTATCTTCCCGTTTTTATCTGTAACAGCAATAATGTCACCTCCCTGTGACCTCTCTGGGCACTTCTGACACATCAGTCAAATGCCCACAGCAAGTTCATCAAGAAATGTCTTTTGACAGGAATGGCAGCTTGTGGCCCATGGCTGTGAAGGCTGTTACAAAGATCAGCATGAGGACAGTGCATGGGGTAAATGCTGAGGTAAGGTCAGACATCAGGGCTTACATAATATCCTTCCAAATACTCTTTAAGCATCTCTCCTGGCAGGCTTTCTCCAGCGTTGGTCCTGATGCATGAATTTTTCCTTATAGTTTGCAGGTCTGTTTTTGCTGTTACCTCTCTCCCGTGGCACACCTCTCTAAGGATCCTTTGCTCATCACGGGAGACATGCTTCTTGGGAAACTGAAAGGCAAAAACTTCGGGATTTTCAATGTGTCCTGCTAGGTAAGCCTGAGTTAACTCTTTTTTTCTGGACACAGGCCATCCACAGCTCTGATGAGTAATAATCCTGTATTTAATGGAAAGGAGAAACCTGAGATTTCACCTGCACTTAATTGTTTCTACAGCAGGAAACTGCTTTCTTTGTCATGTGCTTTCCACTAGCACATGTTCAGAGTAGCACATGCTCCATGGAGGTGACCAGCTGCTGGCAGACACTCTGAGAGAGCCTTTGGGGCCAGTAGAGCCCAGCACCATCACTGCGTAGAGGGGTCCAGTCACCATCCCTAATGGTTGAATTTTCTGTTTCTCTAAAACCAAAGGAAACCCCAAATCATGGGCAAAGGAGTTTGTTGCTGATGGCCAGAAGTGGCCATGCTCAGCATGAAGGTGAGCAATATATTCTCCTGGGGCTTGGCATCAATCATGTCACGGCTTCACCAGCGTCTGATCTTCAATGAAAGATGCCCTCTTTCGTCTTCTCCTCTCCCCCTCCCTGGGTCTAAGTCTTTGAAAACCTTAGCAGTTTTTCAGATGGTGGCAGTTAAAAGAGTGCCTGCCATGGAAACTAGCTGTCTTGAGTGAGCTCACGGTAACACTGAATCTAACCTGCCTGCCTGAGCAGTATCTGTAAAATAATGCCCTGTCCATGGATCCGGCTGCCCAGCGCTGCTGTGCTGAGGCAGTCAATGAAGGCAGCTGTTCATGCTTCAAACTTTTGGAGGCAATGCTGACTTTATAATAAAGTCACAAGGTCACACCGCTATTGGTTTTTGTCTGCTTTTTGTTTTGTTTAGCTTTTGGCAAAGCCTCTGGAGGAGCAAGTGCTACTTCAAAATGCTGCTGCCTCCATTTACTTAAACATCTCAGTATGTTGTTTGTGTCTGCTCCCCATCCAAAACCTCAGGAAATATCAAGATTTCTCTTTTGAGCCGCAAAGGAAACTAAGATTAATTTTATGGACCAGAGCCCTCTCAGATGCAAATCCCTATAGCTGCACTAGTGTCAGGGGGGCTAAGATGATTTCCACCAGCTGATGAGGTTTAACTGGGAGGAGAAGCCATCACTTCAGAGCAGCTCGCGTGCGAGAGCAGGAACCGGAGCAGTGACCCAAGTGCTCTGCAGATATTGGTCTCCAACATGCATGGTGAGCCAAGCAAGACACTGAAGTGCCCGCTAGCATAGCAGGAGTTAAGCACTGCTGCTGTTTCCTGGATCTGCTCTACAGCTCCTGAAAGTCTGTGTGGGATTGGTGGCATTCTTACGTGCTGAATGGGACCAATCCTGAAATCCCTGGGGTTGCTCCTCGTGGGAATAAAACTAAAGCATGCACAAGCTGTGAGCAGGACTGGGATTTGAAATAAGGTTGTAGTAATGCTCAAGGTCGTGAGCAGCTCACATGAGGTGCCCCTGGCCATGGGTTTAGGTGGTCTGGTTGGTTGCAGGATGATAGGAGGCAGCTGGAGCAGGAGGGCCTGCCCCAGGCCCAGCCTCCTGCCAAGCCCTGAGGGGAACTGATGGGAGTGCTTCCTGGGAGTCTCCATCCATGGATGCGGGAGTTCTCTCTCATGTCTTGGGCTCCTGAGGTACTTGGGCTTTTGCTCTGTGGATGTTTTGATAGGTGGCTTTTGTAGTGAGGCAGAGAGGCCTTCAAGCCTGCTCATGTAGACTTTGGACACTGTGTGGGCTCAGGGTGGGTACTACTACCTTGCTGTGGGGAAGGGGGTTTCCTGTACCTCCCTGGCCACTGGAGGATGATTCATCCTCTTGGAGAAACAACTAAGTGGAGGCCCATGCTGATGCTTGCATGCTAGACTGTGCAAATAATTTTTCAGCTCAGGTTTATTGGCAAAGCTTGCTAATCCTCTAATTCCATCCTGGTAGAAATGGAAAACCCTGTTGCTTTGTGTTACTGAAGAGTCAGCTTTATTGCTAGATGAGCTTCAAGGATAAAGGCATGTTTGTTTAAGAATGTAGACTTGTGATACTTCAATAAAACTAATAGAAGAGAAATGACTTAATATTGGAGGAGCGGTGGGTTTTATTTATTTATTTATTTGTTACTCCTTAAGTCAGCCAGCTTTTGGACTCAATTCACTTGCAGTTGCCTGGAGCTGCTGTATTTTGGGGTGTTCGCAGGTCCTTCTTCCTTTTCCCTCATGGTTGCTGCTGGAGATAATGCTCTGATCCCCCTGTTTCTTCTCTCTCTTTCACATGGGATAACTTTGTTTCCTTCCTGTTTGTTTGCCCTGTGATGTCTTACTTATCCCTGGGACCATATATGGCTGTGTAAGGGCTTGTATCATTTCTGTCTTCCTTCCCCTTTCAGGTTACTGGATTTATATTTCTACTGTACAACTTAATCACCTCATTCCTGGCTTCAAGCAGCATCCTTTTGCTTATGAAAATGCTGTGGTATGACTCTATAAATGATAGATTATGAAAAACGTTAACAGTGCAAACTCCTTTTATGATTTATAATTGATAACTTGCCACAAACTTTGCATACAGCCTAAATGCATAAACACGAAGCAAAAGGGTGATCTCAGGATATGAATGTCAACAGAGTGTCTCTCTTGGCTTCCACTCTTAGGTTTTCAGGACTTTATCCCAACCTGCTATGGAGGACATCCTGGCATGTCTATAGCCAATAACAGGCAAATCCCATACCCATTGCATGCCCCTTTTGGCAGCAGGTTGCTGCTTTGGCAGAGCCTTTTTACATCAGACATGCACCTGCAGAAGTGAGGGATCTCCAGCGCCCTGGTGGAGGGTTGAAGGAGGAGCCAGTAGTCCCTCTTCCTCCAAAGACAGTGCTTCTCCTCCTGTTATGGAGGGGATATGGGCCGATGGGCTCTCCTGAGACAGCTAGAGCTTGACGCATTTCCCGAGACTTCCTGAGCTTTGAAAATTCAATTCAAATTCAAAATTAGGTATGAAAATTCACACAGGTTCTTCCTGCCTCACTCTCAATCATGCAACGCCCCCCTAGGTGCTCTGCATGGTCTTATGGATGTGCTAGCTTCTCTCCACTGAAGCCACAGAAGATGGCCTCATTTCCAGAATATTTCCAACTTTGCTGCTTATAATATTCCCTTACACTAGGTCGGAGATGTCTACAGTCATCTCCCTTATTCCCTATGCTGCTTTCTGGGATGTCAAATAGCAAAAGTGCTGCTTAAGATCAAAAAAACCCAAAAAAACATGAGCTGCAAAAATCCCACTGAGATCAGATCTGAGAACAGGTGAATAAAAGTAGTAGTTTTAGCTATTTTTTCCTAAAACATTTTTAAGGCATGTCAAGAGCATATAAACTTTTTTTTCCCCAACCTGTTTTGAATTAGAAACGAGATGGTAGTGAAGCTGCCTTGAAGTGAAAGGGATTTTTCTCTAAGAAATTATGTATTGCACGTCTTTGTTTAAAAACAAATCTAACAAAAAGGCTTGTGTCCCCCCCCCTAAAAGTTCAACCTGTGCAGACTTCACGCTCTCATTTTTATAAAAGTCAGTTTAGATAAATATTTTTAATGGAAAAGCATGTCTGAAAAGGGAAATGTTTTACTGAAAAGCAATTTATCTCTTGAAGGTAGCTTTCCTCTGCCTACCTTCTATATTTGAAATTTTAACAGAGAAAAAGCTATTTTTGGAGGGAAGTTGCAAAACTCTATTGATCAGTTCTGTGCACGAGGCAGAATCTGCAGTGAGAGTAACTCCTCCCCGAGCCGTAGTTCAAAACACGCCACCGATTCATTTTCTTCAGGCTTGAAATACTGAAGAAGTCCTCGTCTTGCCGAGGGCGCTGGCCGGCGCCAGGGTAGGGGCTCTCTGCGGCCACGCCGCGCCGGGGCCGCCGCAGGGCTTCAGGCTGCAGCGGGCTGTGCGACTCCTGCTGCATGCCTGGAACGAATGCACAGCCCCCCGATCTGTTCTGAAGCTGATACGAACGACTCGGCATTTGTCCTATTCCTAAATGTGTTTAAATATAAATAGACTTATATGCTGCTCTTCTCAAGCAGGTAGGTTTGTAATTTGCAGCCGAGATTTGATTTGCAGATGATAATGCTGCTCGGAAATGTACATGTTTTCTTGATGTAACCTCTCTAAAAATAATTTGCTAGATTAAAAGATCTCTGTCGGAAAGTCAGCAGAATGGTAAAGTTAATAGTATCTGCCAGAGGCCCAGGTGTGGGTTGTCACTTGACAAGGAGTTGGGTTCTGTGGACCTTTGGGAGCAGCAGCCTACAGCCCAGCTCATTGGTTAATAAGACTGGGATGCAAGGCTGAAAGGTTTTAAAGTTTTTGCACTTTAAAAGAATGGTGAGGGATGCCAAGTTAATGCAAATACCTCATCATTATTATCTGCTTGAAAACCCAAGTACTGAGAGTGAACTCCTGTTGGCCTTCAGCTTTGAAGGTGACAAAGTTGTTATGAATAATAGAATGGTAGGTTTTACAGTGGTTAAATTCTCACACTTTCCTTTGTGAAGGTAATCCTATTTTCTGATTCTATTTTATAATTAACAAGCAAATTTCCATTAGGAATCATAGAGCATTCTGTCCCCACAGCCTCCCCATGCGTTTATAATTAAAAAGACTGAAATGAACTTTCCTCAGCCTTTAAAATGCAGGTATTCTAGTGGATCTCTCTGTTCTGGAGCACTGAGGAAGGCCCATAATAATAGTTGACTGCTTTCCCATCCGTTATAAATTAGATGGGATTAGATGGGTCTGAGGGCTGTAAGAAGGTATAGGACTTGCACACTTCCCATGAGATCCAATCCACAGCAAAGGAAGAACTGTGAAGCCTCTCTAGATTTGTTGTTTCCCTGTTGGGCACAAACTGGACCCATGGTAGTGGATGGCCCTGGACTGCCCAAGCACTGCTGGTGTGTGGGCTGTGTTGACCCTGCAGTAAGGGACCAGGCATGCTCACTGTCCTCCTGCAGCATTCCCTGCCTTTCCCATAGCTGTGGTTTCAGCATCATGGGGTGTCACAGATGAGACTTCTTCGCGCAAGCGGAGACTGAGCTTGTATGGGCAAGCTGGGAAGAAAAGCTTGGCAGGCCCGATAAAGGTAGGCAGATGTGGGGAAAGAGCAGCTGTGGCTGGGAGCAGGGCAAGTTGTTACGGATAGTTGGGGAACCAGCTGGGATTTCAGTAGCCAGTTCAAGGAAACGGGGTTAACAGGTTTCCCACTGAGGCCTCCTCCAAAGCCATCACTGGGAGGGAAGCCTAGACCAGCAGAGCACGAGGGAGCTGGTGATGTGACCCCAGGCTTGGGGTCCTTGGATCATCCTGAAGGTGCTTTAGAAGGAGCCAGACCAGGGCTGGGAGTCTTGACTGAGGAGAGCAGAGCAGGTGTCTAACTGACAGGCCGCTGTAAAGGGGAGACTGCAGCAGATGAGACCCATTTCGAGCTGTTGTCACTTTTGTTGGTACTGGGGTGACCCTGAATTTGGAAGAGTGCAAAGATAAGCTATGAAACCCCTTTCTCTCCTGGAACTCCAGTATAAAATTTCAATTTTCCTCTTACAAGATATTCTGAGGAGGAATTTTCTCGTCCTCTCTCTTGATCAAAGGGTTTCCTTCTTTGATCCAGTTGCTGGATGATAGCATAGTAAATTATTGCCCCTTTCATCCTCATAGGTCAAAGTCTTTCAAATCTAACTCAATCTGCTGCCTAGTAGGTAGCACGTTTTATTATAGCAGTTCTTATGGGTCTTTTCAAAAACATCAGCTCCGTGGGTATCTGTCTATTTGAGTTTTTAAAATACTTGTAAACAAAAAAGGACCAAAGGAACATGCCTTAAACCTGCTGTAAATTCGGAAGAAAAATTAAAACAAGAAAATGCATTCAAGACCTATGCATTGCAACATATGTCTTGATTCTAAGTATTAGGAAAACAAATGCAAATCACAGTTTTTGATGCTGGGATTTGGGGGTAACACCTCCTGGAAAAGCTGAGAGGAGGGACCCAAGGAAAGGTTTTGATTTTAGTTGCTCACTCTTTGTTCACCAAAGCACCAAGTCTGTAGCTGAGGAAGCACTGCACAGTCTGTAATCATATGGGTCTTGTTTGCTTGTTTTTTCTCTGGGATAACAATCTTAATAAAGGGTGAGATTTATTACAATATTTAAAACAAGTGCTAAGAATCATCAGTGTCCTGTAATGCTCCATCTCAATGCAAACATGAAAACACAAAGGCTTTTTGTGCTGGGCTTGACTGCTCTAGATTATTTCTCTCTCTCCTCCTCCCCCTTCTCTCCCAGCATCACTGATGCATCTCTAATGGGAAAAATGCAAAGTGTGCAAGTTGTCTTGGCACTGTGGCTCAACATCTTGTCATGTTGCACTATTATGTTGACTCTTCTACACAGGGAGAGTGCATGAGGAAAATCCCAGAAGCGCTGTTCCCGTTCAGGCAGCCACGAAAGCAATTCCCCTTTTTTGTTGGCAGGGGGAAAAGAGATTCTAGGGAGATGGGCATTGCGGAGCTAGTCAGCGAGTTTGACTCGAAGGGAGCTGTATGGAGGACAGCCAGTGGCATATTGCAGACCTAGCTGCGCACAGACTTTGCTATTGTTTCTCTGGCCTGCTTTTTGGATGCAGACAGGAACAAGAAGGGGCAGCAGATTTCTGCTTCCAAAAGCTGGATGTGTTCATTGACTCTAATTAAAAAATAGGAGCGGATGAAATGGGGGGACTGGACACAATTATTTTCAAGACTTCCAAGGGAAGAATTTAATTATTTCACTATTTTGTGGTTATGCCCACTGAAGTATGAAGTCCTTCAGCTACATGTGGCTGTCTGTGTGCTTTTATTTAAGATATTTATAGAGCTCCACTATGATGGTATCTTTGGCAATCCTTAATTGAGAACATCACTCTGAGATCAGATTGATGATGCAGATACTTTGCAGATGAGGAACTAAGGCAAAGAAGGTGTGTGCATTTGTTTTCTTCCCTATTTAAAGAAGTAGATCTGTTTTAGTAAATCTTTCATTATTATATTTAATTTACTTAGCCAAGTCTCAAAGGACTGTGACACAAGCTTAGACAGTAAACTCTATCCCAGAGCCCATGCTCACACCTACTTATAGTTCACAGCTACCTCGTACCCAGCTTCTCCTGCATGACAGCACAGCCTCTAGTGTCCCAAGAAGCAGGACTGGTCCCTCCAGAAGCCAGGACTCCTCAGCAAAAGGAGAGGAAATGGCTCAGTCGGCAGTGAAGCAAAGACACTCACCCCCTCTCCCCCCTTTTTATTCCCTTATGGAAGGGGTTACAGGACGTGGGCAGACCTCAGGCTGAACTCTCTGATCAGAACCTAGACTTCCTTTTTTTGTTTGGTAAGCAGTGCTTTATGAAAAGAAAGGTGTATTTTCCATTCCCCTTAAAGAATCACAGCAACTCATGAGCTTGTTAAATTGTTGGTTTGCTCACGTGTTGTTTACGTGCTGAAAATGCAACCTCGGGTCAAAACAAAGCTGAACAGTAAATCATTTATTAGAGAACCATATAACTACTAATGGAGAGAAAGGGCATGAAGAACAATGCAGTAGCATATTAGAAAACAATTATTATAGGCTTGACTGGAAAAAGTACTGCAGTTAACAGCAGTATCACCTTCAGCATGTTTCAGACCAGGGTTCTGCAGAAAAGCGTTCAGGTTTATTTTATGGTTGTTTCACACATAACGTAAGAGGACTGTGATGTGATGACTGCAGTGGAGAGGTGCCTGAAAGGGTTTTATGTTACTCCCTTTTGCAAGGGGAGCAGGCTAGCTGTGCAGGGGGAAGCTGGGTGTTAAAGCAAGGGCCTGGGACGATGAACTCGTGGTTTGTTTCCTTGCTTGTGCTCTCAAACCGTGCTTCAGCACTTCTGGTACTGCTGTGATTAGATTCACTTAGAAATTTGCGTAGTTAAGAGTTATTTCAAGGCTTGATGTTGACACTGCTATTTCACTATAGGAGTTTGTACTGGAGCAATCAGCCCTCCTTTATCTGAACAGGGAACCAGGTAATGGAAGGGTCTAGATAACTTAGAAACCGGATCTAAGGGACTCAGCCCTTTCCCATGACTTGGGTGTCTCTACAGTAAGTTGATTATATGGAAATTTTGATGACTGGGTGCAATGATCAGGCAGAAAAGTCTTCCAAGCCATTTGTACATATTTGCTGGAAACCAGTCGGTTTCAGGTATGCTACCTCTATCGCAGTGGTGGAAACCATGTCCTGGAGGCCTTTCCATGCCTGACTGGTTGTTTGAGGCAAATCCTGCCTCCCAAAGCCTTGCAGCAGCATCTCTGAGTCCAGGTGAGAGTGTAGCTGTGGGAACAGCTCCTGGTCACATCTCAGCACCATACACAGGATCTCTTTGAGGTCTACTGCACCCAGTGCAGTGCATGGGCACCTGAGGAGCTTTGCAAAAGTGTCCATGGGTCCAACCAGCTCTACTATGTTGTGTCTGGCTCTGTGTGTATGATACTTCTCACCTGTCTGGCTCTTAGCTGCTTACAGCTAGCTTGGCTGACTTACACAGGCTCCCTTCCACACAAAAGTGAGCAAATTCCTTTTGGAGTTGAGCTGCCTTGGAGCTTGTCTTTAGCATCAAGACAGATAAGTCTCTAGACTTGAACTGAATTTTCATAGAGCCATCTTTGTCTCCAGAGTAGCATTAATTTACCATTGAGATAAGCCATCCCTGGATACCTAAATATTGTTTCTAGGCAGTTCATAGCCAGCTATGACAATACATGTGTTTTAGTGCTGTTGGAACAGTGCCCACGTGAGCGTGTTTTCCCACTTACTATATACTGCCTTACAGTCTTGCTGGTTTAGCAGTACATAAGCTAGGAGTGACTGGTCCTTTGCCTGTACTTCAAAAAGATGTATCAGCTTATTCAATTTTCAGTGAAGAAAAAAAATCAGAGCTAGTTCAGCCTTTGTATTGTTAGGTACAATTTTGCTCCATTTTGTTTTCATTTTGTTCTCATTTGAAAGATGATTAAGGGACAGGAGCACCTATCATATGAAGAAAGATTAAACAAGCTGGGCCTGTTTAGCCTGGAGAAGAGAAGGCTGAAAGGAGATCTGATCAATATGTATAAATACCTGAGGAATGATTGTATGGAGGAGGGGACCAAACTCTTATTGGTACTGGCCAGTGACAGGACAAGGGGTAATGGGTACAAGTTGACACACAGGCAGTTCCATCTCCATGTGAGGAGGAACTTCTTTCCTGTGAGGGTGATAGAGCCCTGGCACATGCTGCCCAGAGAGGCTGTGTAGTCTCCTTCTCTGGAGATCTTCCAAACCCACCTGGATGCCACCCTGTGCCACGTGCTCTAGGGGTCCCTGCTGGAGCAGGGGGATTGGACTAGATGATCTCTAGAGGTCCCTTCCAACCTTAAGGATTCTGATTCTGTGATTTTGTCACTGGGAAATCCTACCCCATAAAGTCCGGTAGCTGTTCCTGTGAAATATTTAATTTAATTTCAGTGGGTTAAACTTGTCCTTTTAGCGGCCACCATTAGATTTAGATAACATGACTTCTGTGACGCTGAGGTGATCTACAGGCCTTATGCTGACTGACAGTACACGGGTTGATTACACCCTGGTGTTAGCAAAAAAGTCTCTGAGGAAGGCACCCTAGATGCATAAATCACCAAATTTAAAGCCAGAAGGGCCACAGATCATTAGATCATCTAGTCTGACCTCCATAATTCAGGTCATGTTTTCCTGAGTAACTTCTGCTTCAGTCCTGGAACTTCTGCTTCTGCTACCACATACATTATAGGGGAACATCTATCATTAATTAAATAAACCCAGCAATGAAGATTTTGCTTTATTCAGTGTTAGTTTAGTTTAGCAGTTAATTGTTTCTAAATTTTTTTTGAGGAATAAATTGCATCTAAACCAAATTTCCACATATTAGATCTCATGACACTTTTACCTCCTAGAATCTATCTACTATCAGTTTATCTTTTGAAAGTTTTTAGCTCTTTTTAATGCATAAGTTTTAGTTAATAATTAAAAAATCAAGAAGTTCAGGATCTTGATCACTTCATCTGGACACTTAATGAAAAAAAGGAGAATTGCTGTGTTCCTTAGATGGATCATGCTTTTTTTCTGTACGTTTACTGTGCTGATAGAGGGGACTTGGTATTTGTTAAAATTAATGAAGCAAATCCCTTCTAATACATTAGCCAATACAGCTTGACGCCTGTACTTCAGTCAGGCGGAGGAATCGGCGCCTGCCTTGGAGAAGACTCAGCTGAAATAAAAATTGGTATTAGCGCTATGTGAAGCATTTCATCAGACCTCAGACTTGCTTGAATTTAGCCTTGGGCCTGAGGCTGAGTGAGTTCATGAACCTTAGCTCATGCTGGCAAAAGCTCAGCTGTGAGAAATGTTGCCTCTCCTCCTCCCTCCAAAACTTGCATTTTCTGCAGCGCTCCTCAGAGCCCTCCTTGCATGGAGGGCCAAAGTGGCACTAAACAGGCTACACGTCCTGGTGCCGCTCTTTTTTAGGGGGCATGATTTCATTGCCCTTCCCCACTCTCCCCATGGTGTCTTGGGGTGCTGGGTGGCCATCATCCCCAGAGGAATCCATGATGCGACCTGTTGGCGAATGGGTGGATGCGGCCTCTCCAAAGGAAAAGGAAATAAGCCAGGTATTTCCCATCCTATTTACTGAGGAGGAACTGGAACAAGGACAGCCTGTAACCCCTAAAGGGAAGCTCTAGAAAGAGACCACCAGAGGAGTTTTTAACGTCTTTGGTCTATTTTTGTGAAACTAAATGGCTACAGGACACAAGATGGAGCACTGACATGTGACTGTTAGCTCTGTTAGCTTCTGTCACGCTCCCTGGCACGACGTTGCTCTTCCAGCCTAGGAACAGTTTTGAGGGGAGCAGGGTTGCAGGAAGGATCATGCTTTGTACATAATGTGAACAAGATGCCTCTAGCATGCTAGTCCTCTCGATGAGAGGATGGGCCTTGCCTTTGTTTTTATTGACCACATTTCCCTCCACCAAACCACAATGCATTAATCCAATACTGTGGATCTGAGCAAAGTCTGGCAACCTCTAGAATGAAGGCAAACATACAGGCAGTGTTTGTGCATGTCACATCACAGAGCCTACTTTGTTGGGGTTCGGGGGCAGTCAGTACTGCTGGAGAAAGTCATTTTCACCAGCAGTTCTTTGCTGGTAAAGTAGCTCCTACACAGAGATATAATCTATAATTGTTCTCTAAACAAAATATGTCATGGCTGAAACATCATGTTGCTTGCTGTAAATACACTGGAAGTTTAAGTATAGGCCTGGCAGCAATCTGAGAGAATCACAGTTAAGATAGCTGGCACTTTGGATTAATTGCATTTGGCTGTCCTGCTGCTAGGAAGAGTCATATGATACGATTAGCAAGTTCTCTTTCTTTTTTTTCTTTTCTTTTTTTGTTCTTAATACAGAAGGTGAATCTGGAGAAGGGTTATTCAGAGGTGTTGTCATCCTTGGTAGTATGCAGATACCTAAATAACTCTTTGGGAGTTTAAATTTCCTGTAGCAGATGGTTAGATGGCATCTTTTCAGCTTTCCACTTCCACCACATGCCCTAATTTCCGTTTTATTTTCCAAATTCTTCAGCAATATCTGTGCAGGAGAAACATGCTCAGATAGACTTGTTTCTGCAGTGTATGGTACAATAGGGAGCTGCTCAGGAGTGAAGCACCTGTGCAATGTGGGGCAACACCAAGAGTTCATCTGTGGGCTGCATCGTCCTCCTGCTTCCCTTCCATGAGGCCCTGAGGGTGGTGAGAGGTCCTCTTTAGTTAGCACCTTTAGCTAGATGCTTTGGCAGCTGTTTTGAACATATCCAGTGCTCTCCCAACTGGAATGCTGTTGGCAGGTTAGTCCCCATGTGCAGCCCTTGAATAGCTACGTTCCCTCTTCCTGTGATCCAGCCTCACTAGGCCTTCTGAAAGAAACAAAATCACATGAAAGACAGAGGGCAGGGAAGTTACGTGTATGTGATACTGAAATTCACAGGAGGGGTATAAGGTAGGAGGGAAAGGGAATCCCAGGCTTGGCTGAAAATAAAAGCTTACGCCATAGCTTCCTGAACAGCCAGCGTAAAGGAGATAGGCCCCTCTTCCCTGGCTGCTCCTTCTTGGGCCTTTCTTCGTTTTGGAACAAAAGATGATGCAGCTGCAGGTTAGGGAGCTGATTTCACAGCTGCATTGAAAATAAATACAGCAAACCAAAAATGGCTTAGAATTTTACAAAAAGATGAAGTGGGAGGAGATCAGCTTGGACTGCCATGTATTTATAGGGTGCAATAGGGTTGAGAAGCAGCATTTTGCTAAGTTGTCTGCAAACTGTGAGCAATCTGAAGAGAGTTTATTAAGGTGTAAAACCCAGTGTCAAGTCTAAGAGTGAAGAAGAGTTGTCACCTAACCCTCTGGCCACAATTCTTCCCCTGGTGAAAGCGTACAGGAAAGTAAACCCTGCTATTGAGTCGCTAAATGTTTTGATAAACCAGATGGATCCCTCGCGAGGCCATCTGATTTTATTTGGGTTTATTTCCACATTTCTTTTACAGCCAATTGCTGCTGCATGTCTAGTGGAACGGTGCTGCTACTACCTGCATTGGAAATTGCCTTTCCCTGCACACTCACTGTCACCTTGGCAGGTGATCGATGGGCTCGGGCTGCTGTGGAGAAGACCCGGTGGTGGCAATGCTTGCAGGACAGTTGCAGCAGTTTTGATGTTGCTAGCATGGAGTGCTGGGGTAGCATTAGACCGTAACACACGCTTTGATTTCACAGAGATAGCTGGCCTGTAGTCATCACCCAGATTTGAATGCTTCAGAATATTACATCAGGCATTTCCCTTATTCCGCTTGTAACAACCTCTTTGCAATGCAGAGTGCTGGCCTGCACAGCACTTGCAAAAGTGTGTTTTTATGTGGATATTTGTTTTCTATAAGAATATAAAGAGACATCTATCTAGATGTGTAATAAACACCCCATAAAACAGCTTGACTTTGCATGGAAATTTGCAGCTGTGTTTATGTGGCCTGACACAGCAATATGCATACATCATGCCTTCCTCAAGGAAGTCTTGTTTCTTTTATCTCTTCTTGCCTTTTAAAGACTCTGAGTGAGAATTTACTTTGCTTCCACATGACCAAAGTTTACCATCACCCCATTGTGTCTGCTTCTTAGCAGATGTTATGGAAAAATGACAGCATAATAAAATGTCATGGTAGCCTGATCCAAGTGCACTTGGAAGAGGCACACTTGAACTTCAGCACCACTGGTGGGAATGTGACTTGAATTAATAAACATCTAGGTCAGGTTTAGACCTCCTTTTCCTCACGCCAGCAGGCTCCTAATCTCACAGTCATCTTGGCTGGAACCGTGCTTATACAAGATCATTAACATGCTCTTTCCCAATCCTCTCCAAAGATGCTAACAAGTTTACAAAATATTTAGTGCCTTCCCTTGTTACCAAGCAATGGATTCTGCAAAATTTATCAGTGGAAAGTAATTCCTCGTCTCTGCAGGTGGCTCAGCGCTGCAGGTCAAGCCTGAGGCCCTGTGAAGGAATTCCCACCTTCTAATTGGATTAGCAAGTATTTCTCTTGCTGGGGTTTTCTGAATGCACTCTAAGAACTCTGCTAGGCAGATCTACCTTATTACTCTGTCCCACTCCCTTGGATGAGATCTAAGGAGGGTTTAATGTTTTTTCTTTCTAGAAATCACCCAGAGCACATGGAGCCTGTCATTGTAGTCATCTCTAGAAATGCCTGTAGAAACATCACAATGTAGAAATAATATGATAGTTTTGTTTAACACAGTTGCACGTACATGTGTGTGCGTGCATACACATATACAGAATCACATATATAAGTGCACACAGACACACTGCTCTATTATTGACAGGTTCCTGTAGGTGCTATGAAACTCCACAGTTAAGATTACCTCTCTTTCCTACAATTTGTGCTGCAGTAGCAGTTACGTAGAAGATCTCATCTCCTTGAGCTGGACAATTTATACCCTTGATGGTGGTCTAAACAATTATTTTGCAAAGAGCTCATGTGGAGTTTCCTCAACAGTCATTTTAGAAAGTCATCTTATTTCCACTTTGTTTTTAGGAAGCAGTGCTGCTCCGTATTTTCAGGGTCACGCTGAGGTAGAAGAGACACATGGACTTAAGGAGGAACACCAGGCTAGGCGTCCTAGACCTGTAGACCTTTCTCCTCTTTTGGCAGCTTGTTTCTGCTTATATTTCAGTGGTCTGAAGATGAGTGACTTCAGTTTCACTGTGCATCTCTTTGAGATGGTCCTGGAGAGGGCAACGTGAGCCACAAAAGAGGATTTACTGCTAGTTTAGCCAGTGACCGTTTCCAGAAATGCATGTTAGGGAGAGCAGGCTCTGCACTCTGCTGCCCAGCCACCGCCCCTGCCGTGAGCTGTGAAATCCGGGGTCACACGCGGGACTCACAGATAAGAAAGCAATCAAACTGTTTCTTGGTGTGCCCGATTTTCTTATCCTTTGTATTACATGTGCAAACTTAATATGCAGGCCTAGACCTTTGAATGAGTCAGGATAGAGAAGCCCGGCTTATTTGCTGGAAATTCTCTGGTGCATTTGCCCTGTCTGCTTCATCTAGAGATTTCAAAATATTTTGCAGATCTTATTAGCCTCATTTTCATAGACAGAGATGCTGCAGTGGAGGGAGGGAATGCTTTCCCAACAGGTGGATAAAACAACATCAAAGACTGTCCCAAAAGAGAGATTTTAATCCTCTGCAATGTTATACAGATTGAAAGCATAAATTTGCTGTTAGCCTAATGTAAATAACTCCTCCATATGTTTGGTCTACTCACTGGCATGTTTTAAGTTACGCCCATCATGCTGCTAATGCTTGGAAATGTTTGCAGAGAAAGCTCAGAAGAAAAACAGTGCTCCACTCCTCAACCAGATCCAAGGCATTTCTTTCACATTCCTCAGAATTTCTTGTAGATTTCTATGAATTTAACTTTGATTCTTCATCCCGCTCAGGAAATGGCCTGTTTGGAAGTGTGAAAAGGATTGTCTGGCAAAATGGTTTATACCTCATGGTGCAGGTCACAAAGGTTCTCTCTCAATTTGTTTTATTCCAGCTCTGATAAACTTGTATTTGATAGTAGCTCACAGTGTGTCCCGCGGATAAAGGAGAAGCTTTCTGGGTCAACTACAGAGCAGAAATGTGAAAATGAAGCATGTTCAAAAAGTAGCTGCCACCACAGTGTAACAGCCAGTCACTGTAGCCTCTCACTGGCAGCAGGATGGGGTCATCTTCAAATTGGTGAAATTTTAACAGTGATATTTTGCAATGTGGAGACCATGCCTCAGTAACTCCGGGCAATGAACTACGCTGAAATCTCTGTGACTACTGGAGTCAATCCGAGTGTGCGCAGGGCTCAGATTTCACGGCCTGTCTCTTCCATGCTGAGGCTTCATAGGACAGTTGCCCTCATCTTCCCAGAGAGCATCCTTTGAAAGACAGTTGGGTGTTTTGCACATTATGGAAAAATGTTGCAGGAAATTTCTACTGAGAATTCCCAGCAAAATCCTTCTTCTGTGTTTGCTCTGTAGGTATGGATACAACCATCAGTGTAAGAATGATTTCAAAGCTTTTTCTATTTTCCACCACTTGTAAACCAGATGTAACCATTGACACGCATGCTTTCAGCTCACTGCACACAGGTCTCTCATGTCATTTTTGCTTGCAAAACAGACGCAAATGCCCCTGTTGTGCTGCTGTCCGTAACAGAGGGGGGAGTTTTGTGTGCATTGATCTAATAGGGATTTTCTCATTGCTCTTTGTGGTTTGCTCTTCCTTCCTTTCTTCCCTTCTCTCACCTCCTCAACAGACATGTGTGACTTCTGCTTCCGCATATACTACACTGAACAACACTGCAGCTGCTGATGACCAGCTAATCATTCTGAACTTGCTTGCATGGCTAGGACTTCACCTGCAAATTCCAACCAACTTTGCTCGAGCAATGGCAGGCTGGCAGCTCTCCAGTGTTCCTACTGGATACGCGCCAGATATTTATTGTGAACCTCTTGCTCCTCTTGGACTTTGCAGCAATTTTCATCCCCCTGGGTAATTTGCCTGGTACTGGGTATAGAAATCCAATAAAAAGCTCCAGGGATTTGCTCTGTGCTCAGCAACATGTAGATGCTCTGGCCTGAGTTCTGTGTCTTCTGAGGCAATATATACAAGAGTTTGTAAACCAATAAACTCTACTTGAACCTGTGACTACAAATATTTTGGTGGAATTATGTGGCAGGAGGAAAAAAAACTTCATATGCTGCAAATTGAGCCATGGTCCAGATCTAAGGATCAGTATGAAACTTCAGAAGACACATGTAGATGAGACACTTAGAGACATGGTTTAGCAGGCAGAGTGGTGATGGGTTTCTGGTTGGACCTGATGATCTTGAAGGTCTTTTCCAAGCATAATGATTCTATGATTCTATGTAAAGGACTGTAAATTTTGTTCTCTGCTTCACTTTTGGGACAAAACTGAACCTTTCTCTTTCCTGTGCACTAAGTCTCTTCCTTATATATATATATATATATATATATATATGTATGTATCTGTCTATTTAAACAAACCAAACAAGCTGAGTTTCTCTTCAGTTCTCACTATAGGTGTGAGTCTCAACTACCGCAGAGTTTGCAAATCCTATCTAAACAGAATGGGTTTATATTGTATGTTCTTTGCATACTCTTTGTGTTGGCATAAATTACTTCAAAGAGGTTACACAGTGACTAATCCCCAGTCATAGTATCCAGTGGTGGGGATGCAGTTAAATAAGGTAACACAAGCCATTGTTTTCAGGTTACAGAAGCCATTGTTTTCTTCACACAAGGGAGAAACATCCATCTCAATAGAGCTGTTCTAATGGAGGAAGCAAGAGTGTGTGTGTTAGGTAGTTCTCAGAATGGAAACTGATGATGATGATCTATGTCCCCCCTCACGCCAGCCACCACTTGCTCATATATATTTTAATGCAGAAAGTGGGAAATCAATCGGAGACTGAGGTAAAATGCAAACCTCTGAGGGCAGCAGGTCACTTGGAAAAACAGCTTTCTCCTACGTTCCTCAACTGCCATTAAAGATGGACACCTAGACTGGGGAAGGGGACAGCCTGGCAACCTCACAGCGCTATCTCCTCACCTTTGCAAACCTGCAATCACCTGTCGGTTGGAAGCAAGGAGTCCCTTGATTGCCACAGCTTTGTATATTTAGACTGTGGCTAAGCAGTCTGGCAGGTGTGGGGATGCTGCTTGACATCCTGCTTAGCGGACACTAAAGATCACTGCTAAGGAATGATGTCCACAGTCATGTCTTGAGGTTTGCTGAGAAGCCCTCATCCCATGACGCTGGTTCCCCTGTTCCCTTACCAAGCCTGGCACTGAGACCGCTCTGTGGCAGAGCCCCCCTTGCCAGCAGCAGCCAGGCTTGATGTCTAGGGTCCCAAGTGGCAAGAAACCTCAGTCTTGGAGGTTTCCCCAGGCAGGGATTCAGGCACTAGTGCTGGGCTCTCTCTGTACAGCCCAGCACGAGCCCCATCAGACAAATGCGATGGGGATCCTGGGGGCTGCTGCATCTGTTCTCCCTGCATGCGCAAAGTAGGTGCTGCTGAAAATATTCACCTCTGGACGGCTTTGAGCAGGAACGTGGCTACTCCTGTGATGGAAGGCACAGTGCCCTGCTGCAGCTTTGCCATACACGTGCTGGGGTCAGGTCTTGGCAAAGTTTTGCCATTTGTAGAGGCAAGGAATTAGGCTGGGGTCTGGCTGCTGACTCCTCTTGCGAAGCACTGGTTTTGAATTTCTTAAGGCATCCATAAAGCACCTCAGTCTCACTGAACCTGCACAGAAAGGAGTAATAAAATTTGCTGCTACTTCTTATTTTGCTGCTACTTTCCATTCAAAGCCTGGAAGCTGCTTCAAGGGAAAGAGGTGCTGAACCCCTGTTGGTTTTGCACCTCTACTGCCATGGTAAGATTGTGTAAGGGCCAGAGTGCTCTACTGTAAAGAGGAGACTGAGAACCACTGCAGGGCTGTCCTTCTGGATCACATTGTGCCTTGACCTCTGGTGAAGTCAGGAAATGAAAGGCAGTAATTAGTCCTTCCATTATACTTGATAATCTTTTACTAGTAATTGCTGTGATAGCCTGTAATTGCCTGTGTTAATAGTGTACTGTGACTGGCAAGGTTCAGTCTAAGGCTGATCTCTGCTTTGTGGAATCCTTTTGGGGGTGAAAACAGGGCTGTTTAGTTTGTCACCGCTGTCTTTCATAATAATGTATTTCAAGTTAACTAACGCTACTGCTTAGGACAAGTTAGTTGCATTTAGGATATAGGACTAAATTTGCCTCTCTGAAATAGGTTTAACGTCTCTTTCAAACCAATTCCAGGCTACAGAGAACTTTAAGAGGTATTTGGGACCTCCAGGGAGTACATGCTGCATTATTCGAACATCCTTTGAAGAAATGAATTGTGTCCAAGAACATGCCCATCTCTAAGTGTTAATTGAATTCAGTAACAGCCAAAAATTAAAAACTTGCCCCACAGAGAAAGAGTTGGTTCCTTGTTCCTTCTTCTGCTTGATGTTTGAATAGAAACAGCCAAGATATCATTCTAAACTGGGATTTTCCTCTTTCGGAAAGCCTAGATAGTGATAGGGCAACCATACAACTGGAGAGGCTGTTTATCACAGTGTAAGATAAAAGAATCTCCGTTGCCAAAGGAGACTCCATGAATTGGCTTGCTGAAAGAGAACAGTCTCCTCAAGACCCCTGAATACTGTGGGAATTGAAAGCATTGCTACTCAAATATTTGCTAGAGGTGTTTCTGGATCAAAACCCTGTGTCTAGCTCCCCCAGGCTCCTCTGAGCTCAGGAAGTGTCAGGTTCAGGCTTTGATTCTCACCCTTGTGTTTCTCAGCCAGGCTGAACCATGTACTTCAGAACTGCTGGAGGGCTGTGAATTTTGGAAGGAGTTTGGGGGACGTAAATGTAAAACTGCGCCGGAAAGGAGTGTGAAAAACTGCGTGGATACCAGGATTGCCACATACGTCTCTAGCTGAACACTTTGGTCTACATTACATCCCTTACATAGACACAAATCTAGGACTTAACTTTGTAATAATTCAGCATGTGTGATGGATGGTAAATAATACATGCTGCTTCAAAATGTCTTTTCACAGCGCCAATGGGCACTTCTACTGTATGCAAAGCCTTTCAAAGCTCTGCTCGGCGGATTTCCCTGCTAGGTTATCGGAATAGGGAACCTCTGCAGTTACCGGGGGGAGGTGGGTTCTCTGCTTGCTGAGGGTATCCACAGGAGGAGCCAACGTGCTCTCTATTGTGCGAGCAGGACCTGAGTGCGGCTGGTTTGAAGGTGTATGGAGGGGAGCTTTGCTTTTCTGCTTGATCTGACGCAGATGTTTGGGAACAACCTCCACCGGTTCTACGTAGTCTGGTGTATCCTGCCATTAATAGGCTACATCCTGTCCTACTGAAGACTGGAGACAACACAGAGCTGTTCTTTCAGGAAATGGCCTTGGGAAGCCAGTGTAAACACCGCAGTGTGCGTTACGTTGGAAGAGACAACACTGGCTGAGAAGATTTTTAAAAATCTTTTTTTTCCCGTGTTTTTAGAAATGTCACAGTTTATTGTAAATGAAGTAACTGTGAATGAGTTGAATTTGTTGTGTATGTCTTTGTTGGTCTTTTTACATGTTTGCCTTTAATTCATTTGGGGGTTATTCAGTGAAGTGTGGCTTCCCTTTGCTTTCTACCCATTCTGTAGCTCACTCCACTCTCAGGCAACAAAGTGAATCTAAAATATTCTCCTTTATACCTTTTCTTGGGGAATTGAAAAAAAAAAAAAAAAAAAAGAAAAAGGAAGAGATATTAGAGCTATTTTTGCTTTTATATATACTTGTGTATACATCTGTTGCTTGCATAATATTTATGTTACCAATCAAGTTTGCATCTCTGGTGCCTCTTTCATCCTAGTTAGTCAAATCCTTTTGTTCTGGATTCCTCATGTGCACGTTGGGAAAAAGAAATTACCCTTGTAGCTGAGCACATATACCACAATTTTAAAAGGCTTTGGGTCCTTCTGTGTTTATCGGCTGAGACAGAGACACAGTAAAGGAGGCCTGAGTAATCTGAAAATGTGCTGAGCACCCTCCCTTTGAAAAAGGGGCCAGTTATTTAAAGACGGTCAGATTGGATGTTGGATGCTCAGGAACTAATGAGTCTTTCCCACTGTAGAGCTCAAAAACTCTGGCTTTCCATCCGCGACGGGCTCACCCCTAACAACAGACAGATGAAAGTCGAGTTAATGACATAGCCCATTAAGCTTACAGATTTGTGTGTTTTGTTTAGATAGTTTAGATAGGAGATACAATATGCTTGCTAAGAAATGCAAAGACAGGCTAGATTTACAGGCATGCTTTGTGTTCGTCCAAAGAAAAAAACCTTGGGCTGTGATGTTTAGTTTCCTGAGAACATGGGAGTTGGGAGCCTGATCATCCGAGTAGATCATGCAGGATCTCAAAAACAAGTGCCCGAAGGAACAAACGTCCCATATATATTTACATCTATCTATCTATCTATCTATATAGAGGGGGCTTTTTTCCCTTCAGTATAGCTTTTATTTAAGTCTCTCTTTGGATTCTAACCTCTTCAATTCAACAACTCTCAGGCAGATTTTAAATTGATAACTCTCTTATAAAAATGTCTACGTCAGTATTTCTCAGAGCAATTAAAAAAATAAAAAAAATAAATCCCCTGGTGTCCTTTGATGTACAAAGCACCAGGCTGTTGGGTGACGTTTCTCCCTCAGGGCAGCAGAAGACAAAGCAAGCCCTAAGAAAGCCTTTGGCTGCAAAAGCATCCCTCCAGATCCACATGGAAAGCAGGAAAACCCTCATCACGGAGACCTCCAGCACGGGACGGCTCCCGGTGCAGTCTCACCCCCAGAGTGGGGAGAGTGTCCTGGGGGGAATCTTAAAAGCAAAACAAAGCAAAAACCCACAACAAGGAAACCAGGCCCTGCTTGGGGGCACCTCCTACGTGATTTTTCGCCCGTTTCTGGGTCCCTAGCGAGCTGCCAGGTTTGGATGATGCCCTTCACCATGGGGGCCCTTTTTGAGGCCAGGCCACCATCTTGCCACCTCTCTGTGTGGGAAGTGTTTTATTCTCCCCCACTCTTTTAACCATGACCTGCTGCCTTGCTGTGGCTTCCCTCGCTGTGCTGCCGGTGCTTCCGAAAGCGCTTGGTGCTGTTATGGGGCGGGAGCAATGGCACCTTTCTGCTGTCACCCTCCTGGCCGCCTGCCTCCCCCACCGCCCCAGAGGAGCTAAAATGGCTCCCATGCCGCCATTCCCCCGGGGGCTGGTACTTGGCAAAGGGGCGGGCACTGAGCACCTGGAAAAGCCATGGGCCCGGCTTTATTTGGGTTAATGAGCTACCTGTGCGGCTGTTGGCCGCCGCTGGGTGCCTGTGCTGGCCGGGCTCTAACCCTGTCACCTGCGCGGGGACGTGACATGGCAGGCGTGATGGCGGCTGGCCGCGCGGCCTTGAGGCGTGTGGCCAGCACGGAGCATGCCGGCCTCCACGCCTCCCAGGCTCGCAGGCCGACAGTGTCCACGCAAGGAAGTCCTCGGCCCTTATTTCTGAGCCAGGTCCATGAGGAAGGGGAATGGAGCAGCCCTGCGGCTCCGTGCTGGGGTTATCAGGGAAGCGAATGGTGCTCGGCCTGACAAGTACGCGCTGGGTTGTGTGGGTGGAAAACGAGCTGCTCTTAGTGGTACCTGCCTCAGTTTCCTGGGTTTTGACTTGGGCCAAAGAGGACGAGCAGTCCCAAGAGCAGAGCGGGAGGACGCACGTCCCTTGTGGGGCGCACGCGAGGACGGCGCGGCCCCTCCTGCAGCGCGCTCGGGCTGGCTGGGGCTGCGCGGCGCGGCGGCCTGGCCCGCTCGCCACGGCCCTCCGATAACGCTGCCTCTCGCGGCAAGAATAATAATAATACATAGCGTTACTGTTGCTGGGCATCTTATCAATCCCTCCAGCAAGCTCTGTTCCTTTACAAGACAATAATAGCATTATTATTTATTTTTTTTTTTCCAAAGGCTTCTCCTGTAACGCATTTGGACCCGGAGCTTTGGTTCAAAGCAGTTCAGAAGGCGGCAGCCACTATGAATGGGGCCAGGTAAAAATGAAAATGCTCTTTTCATGCAGAATTTGTGGGTAAGGAAATTATGAGAAAAAGCTGGGACCCTGTCCCTGGGACAGAGTGTTATGACCCAAGACTCATAAGCACTTTGGCTTTGACACTCTCGCTGGCCTTGGGCAAGTCATTTATCCTTTCTGGCTCGGCTTCCTATCTCTACAGAGATGGCGCGACGCCACCTTACACACCTCACCGGCCTTTGTGTGGGCCCATTAGTTAGTGTCTATAAAATACCTTGTAGATGAAAAACACAATTGACAGCAAAGGCCAAATTCCCCTCTCATTTATACCCGCCCAACCCCCATTAAAGTGAATTGAAGTTGAGCCAGCGAAACCTGGAGGAGAATTTTTGGCTGCAGATGTAAAGTAAAGCTATCGATTTGTCTGCACAGAGTTGTCTGAGGCAGCTCCCCTCACGCTGTCTGTGCTGGGCCGGGACAGAAGCCCAATGCTTGCTTTGTTTTCCTTTTCTAAATTAGCTGCAGAGGAGCGGCTCCTGCTCCTGCGGAAGCCGGGAGGAAGCCGGCTCTGGCTCGGGCTGCTTCGGTGATTCACGGATCCCTCAGGCCGAGGCAGCTCTTTGCAAAGCCTTCCTGTTTTTGAAGGATTTGCATGCGGTGGGGCAGACGCTGCTCGGGGCAGGCCGTGCAGAAGTGGCTGCGAGCCACGCGCACCCTGCCCCAGCTCAGGTGAGGGATTAGCCTGGGAAAACCAGCCCCCAGGAGACCCGCAAGGCTCTGAGGGCCCGGGCTGGGTGCTGAGCACGTCTGGCTCAAGTGCCCGCCACTGCGTGTGTTTAGGTCCGTGTGTCCCGGGGCAGTCACAAGAGTGAGAGTGCTCCTTCACTGGGTGAAGGGTTTGACCTCCACAGCTCCCCCTCCGCTGCTCTGGGGGTGGCAGCCTGTGTCACACAGGGCAAGGGAAGGAGCCCTGGGCTGCGGCCAGCCAGAAGGGTCCACACAGACCTTTTGTCCACAAGTGGCCAGGCCAAAAAACCTCATCTATAATGGCAGCAGAGTTAAAAGCATGTCAGGCCAGCACCACCACCTGCTTTTTTTTTTAATTATTATTATTATTTGACACAGCCAAAAGGCTGCCAGAAGTACAGGGAGGAAAAGCTTGCTCTAGGTTAAATTGCTATTTGTATTGTGAAATGGTTTGAATAAATGGCATCTCAGGGAGGAGCTTTATTTTGCTGATCCTGAGCAAGGTAATATCCTACAACCCACCAGATCTGAGCACCAGCCATAGTGAACCGACGAGGCAGCCTGGTGTCATAGCACTGCTTATCCAGCATTCATTGAGGCTTGATGGGTGGACCTAGATGCTCTTTCCTGCTAAAGCACCTGTGTTCCTTGATTTCATTTTCTTCCTCTTCAAAAAGAGCCTGGTGCTTCCTGCACCACCTTCTTAATTGCAAGCAAGGCCATGAAACTTTCTCATGATCAAAGCCTACATTTTGACAGGTTAGTTGCAATTAAATGTATCAAGTAATGTGTCTGCAGTTTAATGCTAAGTCGGTGCTCAATGTTGGGCATAAAACTAAGGCCATGGCACCTTCTTGCAGATCAAGTAGTTAGATATCTAGATGCTTACAGACAACAGTAAATTGTGCCTAAGTTATTGCAGGCTTAAAAATCCATCCAAAAATGACTAACTGGGTGCTCCTGTGGCAAGGCATTTGATTGGACATAACTCTCTTAATTTGCTAAAAGGGAGCCAGGAAAAAACATTCAACAAAAAAAGTCTTTAATTGTGGATCAGATATAAGGCAGTCAGAAAGCTACTGGCACAAAAGTAGCTTTGAATCAAAAACATTTGCAGTAGCTTTATTATTTACCCTTAAAGGCTTTACTCAGAACAAATATCTGTCTGAGCATGGAAAAACAAGACTACGTATTGCCCTTGAAATCTGTGCTCTGGAGGATTAGAAACACAAATGTTTAATCCACTCCTAAAAAAAAGAAAAAGAAAGAAAAACAAAGAGAGCGAGAGAGAGAAACCCCATTTAAGTAGCACATCCAGTTCAATCTAGACAGGATGATTACCAGAAACATCCTTAAAAAAAAATGTTGGGTGAGGGAGAGAAGTACAAGAAATGTCTAATTTCCAAACTCATGGAAAAAAAATATCCTCTCACACTCTTTAATTAGAGATATTGAGGGCTCTTTAAAATGCTCAACTGTAAAAGCCAGAACTACTGAAAAATCCTTGAATCCATGTTCATTATTTCTGTGGGTTTTAGATTGTAAATACTTGGACCCTAGAGTGACCGCTAAGGTTCCCTCTGAAAGAAAAACTCAAGTCTGCTCCAAGGCAGGGACTGTTGTCCCTACTTGTCTTTTATCACCAGAAAATAATAATTTGTGCCTTTCTCTTGTGAAAGTAATGCAACTCTTTCCTGTTTTACTGCCATCTCTCGTACTGCTGGGTCAATGAGTATTATGGACCCTTCTGATGTATCATCTGAGGCTAAAACTCAATAACAGTCTCAAATTAGATTTAAGGAAATGAGTCAATAAACAGAACAGGAAGGAAACAGACCAATTTAAGCCTGGGAAATCATATACCATAGTGCAAGAGTTTAATACCTTTCTTCTTACTGTGAAATTGGAGACATGAACTTTCAGGTGCTATGTCTGTGCAGGGGTGATACCCCTACTCTGTCTCAGGTCAAAACATACTAATCACACACACACACAAAAAACCCACAGTTCAATTGCTTTTAATGAGGCAAGACCAGTGTTAAAACACTACAACAAACCCTGAATGAAATATCCCGAGGACATTGTGGAGAGACCAAAAAAGATAAGATAAGATAAGATAAGATTTAATCAGGACTGAAAGGCTTTTGGAGACCCCTCACTGACTGAGATGCCAACCCTGCTTGGAGACTGCTCACTGGATGAATGCAGGAAATCTGGCATAGATTTGGTCCAGCATTGGAAGTTTTCATCTGAAGTTAAAAAGAATAGTGTGTCCTGGAAGGTATTAAATACAAATTTCAGCTCAGTGCATTGCCCAAGCAGTGAGACACTGCCTATAAATACTGAAACATAAATTGTCTGGATGGGCCAGCTGAAGTGCTGTTGCTGGAGTACTGTGAGCAATGTGTTTGTCAACATTATTGTAGGGTAAAGTAAGCCACACTAAGAGCAACAGCCCCTAAATTGGCCCAAAAGGTAGACTTTCCTGCACGTGTCAGCAGCTGACTCGATGCAAGGATGTGAAGGGAAACGTGTCCAAAGCCAGGAGAGTCCCCCTGAACAATCTTACATTTCCTCTTCTTAAGATTTTATTGCATTAACATTTAGGCAAGCAAAGAGGGACAGTTATAGTCTGTTCCCTCATGGAACAACGAGGAAGACAAAACTGCTGTTTAAAAAAAAAAAAAAAAAAAAAATCCGTAACTTTGATCTAGTGCCTGGAAGCCACTTCATCCTCTCAAGGCCTCAGAAGCAACCACTGAAGGGCAAGGAAGCCTCACTGCACATCGCACCTCAGCGGCGCCTTTCACTCAGGGGTCAAAGACGTCTTAAAAGACTATAATCAGGTTTTGGAATGTGCCAGGAGGTAGGTTTTATTCGCTCTGGTTTGCCCATTGTGAAACTGGGGCACGGAAAACCAGTTTTCACAGTTTCTTAGTGTTTGACACCTGCACAAAAAGGTTGGAGTTTCAGAAGCGTTACAGGCACATGAGAGCAACCGCGGGGACCGGTTCTGTTTCACAACTTTGAATAGCAGCCTCTTCTTCACTCCATTTCCTAGCATGCGAGTGCTGGTGAAAGTCAGCGCTGAAGCTGATATCCATGCTTTGAATATCTTTCCTTTAAGCACTGGATAGTTCTTGTTACGCTGTGGTTTTGCCCTGCATGGTGGTTACTACACTGGGAATAAATCAATGACACGCACACTGGCACGACTTTTGTTAAAAGCATTTGCCTGTGAAATCTGTACCATTTTTCTCTTTCTGCCTAACCTGCCAACTTCAATGATATTCCACTTCCCCTGAAGAAACTGTTTCTTAGTTTGGGGAGTCATTTGCAGTTTTAGTGAATGACTCAAAAGAAGCATTATGGACACAGATGACTAAAAGGGCCGGTTTCACCCCCAGCTCTATGAGTAGGAGCCTTAGTTCTTGGGAATCAGATCTCTGTTATCTGCTCAGCTTGAGGTTCTCTATTGCAAAGGCTCTGGGTGAGGTAAAACAGAGCTTTTGTGACCAGTGGGTATGTTGCAATAAAAAGCCTGAAAGGCTATGGCCAGATGTGTCCCAGATATGATTCAGGAGCTGCAGCCACCGCTACTGGGAAGCTGGTGGTATGGAATTTCACCTCATGTATCTGGTAACGTTTTAGAACCAATGGCCCAAATTCAATTATATAAACTGTTGCAGACTTATTACATAAACATACATCACTCTAGTTTTTGGATAGCTGCATTACACTGTTACACTGTTGCTCTAACTTTTACAGTGTTAGCTCAGTGAAATTGCTAAATGCAGCTGAAGTACTGAAAATAATAAAGCCATATGTGTAACTGTGTATTTCATAAATGAGATGGCATCACCATAAACTGTGAAAAGAACGCAGCTGTAGGAAATTACAGCGATGAATGTGCAGTTCTACTAGTAAAAGCCAATGAACGACAATGCTGGCATCAAGCTGCTCCCTCAAAAAGCATGGCCACTAAAATGCTTTGTAGGAGGCATTTGCTTAATATGCCCTTTGTTTATGTGCAGGATATAATCCTGGCATTTTCCCCTCCTCCTAGTCCTTGTAGATATCCTTGGGGTTTGGTGGGAATAGGAATGTTAACTCCAGACTCACTCCTGTTATCCAGGTTGCCATTCAAGGTGGGTAGACTTGGCTTCAGCTTTGGAGAAAACCATCAATTCTGGCCTCTGACCAGCAGCTGTGGCTGGAGGAAAGACAAGCAAGGGCCAAAGCAGAGTACAGTAATGGGCCGTGCTGTCTGCACTGTATAGTTCCCTGCTTTTCCCAGAGAAAACTCCCAGCTTCGCAGATCGTTAAGATCAATGCGCGTCTGCGTGCAGCTCCCCAGGAAACTCTACTTGGAAAACAAAGGACAAGTTAGAACAAGGGACCAAACAAAAACTGGAGCCATTAAGAGCTGATGGCAGAAAGACAAGGATCGGGATTACAGCCAAAAGACACTCAAATAGGGAGGTGAAGGACAGTGAGTAAATCCCAGTGACTCACGAAGGATGGGGAAACAAAGGCCATAATTGTTATCAGCTCCAAAAGGACACAAAAAGCACATCCCAAACTGTCTCATGGGCTCACCCAGAGGAGAGGCTAGGACAGCTGAGGACTGGTAAGTTGAGTGTCCCTTGTCTTCCTCACGACCACAGGGAAACCTGCTCAGACTGCTGGGACACCTACTGTCTTGTTCACCTACAAAAAAACAGTATTGGCGTGAGGTCAGGTTTGTTAAAAAAATAATTTCTGCAGTTTCTACAAATTGCAACACTAAAGATAAAAGTTTAGAAGCAATTAAGTCTCTGTCCCTTCTGACTATACTGCTAGAAAGAATTTCCTGAGAGAAGCACCCTGGGATAATAGCAGCTTTGAACCCTCCGCAGATAAGGCGCGATTGGGAAGCGTCCACATCCTGAGCACTTAGTGTGCGGGTGTGTGCACATCAGCACCCGGGAGGGGAGGGAGGGACTGCTCCTCCTCGCTCATCGTGATAAGTATGCAGAAACAGCCACGGCTGCTCCTTACCCACCAGCAGGGCCATAAACTGAGCCTCTCCTTTGAACTCATTCACTCAACAGATACATAAATAACATTAAAAACAAAAACCCTAATAGGAATGTTTTTCAGTGTGTGAAGTACCTGTAGAAAATACTACTGGATACATGAAGAGCCCTATATTAGGTGTCTCATTGCCCTTAGTTAAGATAATAATAATAATAATAAGCTATACTACAAGCAGCTGAATGAGGCAGTCCCTGGTAGGTAACCAGCACAGCAAGGCGACACTTCAAAGGTACGACCAAAATAACACAACTCTCTGAACGTGCACTGTTCTTGCTTCCATTTTTCAGCTGCTGTGGCAAGACCATGCCCTCCAAAATCCCATGAAACACAGTGCCAAGTGCCAACAAGAATTTACCCACTGGTGAGGCTTCAATGGTGCTTCAGCTGAGGACGTGACTACACAGCACGAGCTCTAGAGAGAGGTTTCATGCTGCCATCAGCACTTTCTCCTAATATGGGATGTTTGGGCAGGTAGGAGAAATATAAGGCTCTGGCAAGCAGCAACTTGCAACTGTAGCTGTTTTTTTCAGCTCAAAAATAATCCCGTGTAAGGCAAAGATTGGCTCCTCTGAGAGCCCCAGGAGCAAGGGACCAGAGGCGAGTTCCCCTCTCACCTCCAATTTACTGTTTGGTCCTCCCTTATTTTTTTGTCTCCCACCAGCTGCCTAGCAGCCTCCTGGAGTTCTTGTCACGTATCAGAGAATTTTCCTCATAAAATAAAGGGTAAAGCAAGCCAACTAGGGCTGGATCTGGCTGGAGCGGGGTGTTGTATTTATAACACATGCAAGATGAGGAAGGTGGTTACAGGAGCTCAGGCCAAATAATATACTTCATATCAAGGGATGAATTATTAGGCGTGAGGTGAAAAGGAAAAAAAATAAATCTGGTGATGTAATTACCAGGTTATGCTTGGTCTGACTCTGATAACACCATGGCCGCACAAGATCAGGACGACGTGGGCCAGTAAGCCTCTCATGGAGACCAGCTGGATTTGTACAGGATACTCATTATGGTGCGCAGGAAAGGTGAAGTCCAGGGCAGAAGAAGGGATTGGGGAGCTGATCTTTATCTTTTGACTGTGTTTGGTCATATAACTTAAATGAGCTCCTGAGTTCAAAGCCTGCTGACTATTACATTTTTCCAGGCCTGTTGTGGATTATCATGCAGGGTAGAGAAGTCCGTGTCTTCTGTTATCTATCATTAGCAAGAACACCAAAGTCAATATAAAAACCACATTAAGGGAAGCACAACCTTAGCGATTTCAGGATGCCACATTTAAGGGCATCCTGCTTTGGAGTGCTCTGCCTATAAAAGTCTTCATGTTTGCCACATTCTCCTTGGGTGCTGGAGTCACATATGACTCAAAAAGGCCAGAGTGCAGGCTCATAGTCCAAAGACCTTTAGCCATGGATTTCCTAACGTGCAGCGAGTACTGGAGTTGTGAATTACCCACAATAAGCTTTGGACACATCTGATCTAGGCACGGAGGCAAGTTTTTTCCTTTCCCCTTAGAGGCCTTTCACTGCAGAGCTACATCTCTCCTTAGCTGGGTGCCTTTCCTTGGGTCTCTGTGTTAAGCAGCTGGCAGCTTCCAGAAAAAGGTTGGCTATAGTTGTGAAACCTGAGCATAAGCAGTGGTTTAGAGTCAAAGGCTTTTCTTAGTTAAAAGTTGGGAAGATAGCAATGAACGGGGACACTGATTAAGAAGAGAACAAGCTAGAAGAGGCTAGGAGGTTTGCAAAGTACCATGAAGATACGGAGACAGGATTTAGAAAAAAAAATAGTCTGAAAGAGAGACAAAGAGCAGAAAATTAGGTCATGGAGAGGGAAGAAATGTGAGTAAGATGAAAACTGCAGTGTAGGAGCCAGGACAACAGAGACGGGGGAGAACAAAGAGAGCAATCTCGAGAAGAAATAAAATAAAACAAAGGAAAAAACCCAAAAATCATATAAGGAACAAGTGAAAACATTGTGGAAAAGAAAGAACTGAGGGACAGAGGATGCTGTTCTTTAAAGAAGGGAGGAGAGATATGAAAGAGAAGAGGAAAAGGAACAGGGAAGGCTGTAGGCAGAAGCTGGCAGAGAAAATGGTTGGAAGAAGAAGGAAATGTAAGAGGGAGAGCATGAGGAAAGGTGTGTAATATTAAGACTAACAAAATGTATCTTATTTATTCATGTTCCTTCTGGATTATTTTTTTCCTGGCAGCTTCCTAGGTGAGGGTCCAGCTGCCGTGCTCACCCCTCCTTCCATGGAGAGCAGCCAAGCCCTTCTCTTTGAGGCTGATGAATGTGTAAAATCTTCTTGTGCGCTTCAACTTTAACGTCCTCTCCAAAGCCCCCTTCTGCCTTGGACAGCTTCCCACCCTGCCTCCCTCCTGGAAAACTGGCACCTTTTTTAAAGCCTACATGGCGGCTCCCATACACTCCTTTTGCAGGATTCTCCATTATTAATATTGAAACATAAATTTCGGGGTAAAATAGCTGGAATTCTTCAGCAAGGAAGGTGGACCTTCCTTGTAAGGAGATGTAGTCCATTCCGGCCTCCCCATCTTTCCTTGTTATCGGACTGCACGGTTAAGTGCAGGCTCCTTGCGGACACATGGGCTGCACTCCCCGCCTGTAGCAGTTTATTTAGCAACTTATTTATGGCAGAGTCCAAATATTATTGCATTCGATGAAAATTCTTCCCCTAGTTTAAATGGGAATTGGTGTGGCCTGATAAGAGACTCATACCCAGCCATACCCTTTGGACTCCTTTTAGGATTCGATTTCATGAGCAATTTAATCAGTGTGAAAGCTGGAAAATTTAGGAAGGCCAGATAAGGCCCTTAATCCTTTTCTTTCTTCCCCTGAACAAAGAGATGCCTTTTCCCAGCTGTTTTAAATCACCTTTCCCAACCCTAAAGTGATGTTTAAAAAGAAAAGCCTTTCTTACAGGTAATTTTTATTTGTCCAGACAGTGACACAGTAGATTTTTTCAAAAGCTTGCTAGTACTTTAAGGGTATAAGTCCCTTTTGGCTTCAGAAGTGAGGCTTGGGTTTTTTTCTTGCCCTGCAGTCCTGTCTTCCTTGTCTTCACCTAGATCTCTAAGAAAGTGTCCTCCTTTGAGGAAGGAGTGAATAAGATGTTTTAAACAACTCTTTTTTTTTTTAAACAGAGACATGTATAAGAACTGTCATATTACAGGATTGATGTTAGACACAGGGAAGGTGTTTAAACCAGGAAGGTCTCAAAGGCCACGGCTTTAAACTGGGACCTTCTGTACCTATTTTCCAGCAGCAATGTTAAATGTGATACAAGTGTCATGTTGGAAAACATGTACAAACTTGCCTGATGTGTATGAGCTCTAGGAGAGTGAGTATTAATGAAAGGGATCTATCAGCTTAATAAAAAGCTTATGACCTCTTGGACCATGGGAGAAGACAGTATTTTAGAGAGGGGCCTCTGCAGAGTGGATGAAATGACTCTGCTGGGTGCCCCTAATGGTAGGACCCCTGTACAGGACTATCTGCACTGGTCCAGCAACAATAAAAGAAAAAGTCTTTCTAGCCGGTGAGGTTTGAAATGCTGTCAGCGTCATCTTGCTTTGACCACATTCAGGAGGTAGTAAAACCATAAGGGCATACATCGATAACTGCAGGCAACCAGGCTCTGTACAAACTGGCAGAGATTTGAATGCTTCTGTGCTGCTCACTGTGACCCTGAGAGCCTTTTGCCCACACAAACAGTCCTGTTATCTTCAAATAAGAAACCAATGAAATCTCTTTAGCACGTTCCAGGGGTGAATGAATTGTAGGATTAGGCCCCAAGTGAAAGACTGCTGGGAAAGAATTGCCGCAGCCACAACAGTCTCATCAGGCATCTCTTACATGGCCAGGATTTTCTGTAATGTGCTGCCTTATCACAAGCAGGGTCATATCCTGCGCTGATACATGCACTAGGTTCTCTCATTTTCAGAAGTCACAATTAAATTAATTAATTCAATTAAAAATAACAATATTCAGGTAGGTAACCATACTGTCTGTGCTAGGGAATCAATGTGAAATGCTGAAGACCCTTGTTACTTCATGCATTTAAAATCATAGGTTGGTGGTGACTTTGCAGCTGTAATGTTAATAATAAATGATGTCATATGCAGGAAGTGTCAGAATGAAGAACACTCTCTGCCATGATAGTGCTGAGCACATAAACAGCATCCTTGCTTTTCCATGCATGCTTCAGGTTTGGACATGGAAATCCTAACCCTTGGTCCTGATCCTGTTAACCCTGAAAATAAAGTTACTCCTGACGGCAGCTGCTTGTACGCGTACCTCCAGGCAAGGGGAAACAGTAGTGGGCAATTCACAGGGTAAGCAAGCCAAGGGAAGCAACCACACAGGCAACTGCTGCACCTCATTTGTCTTTTCCCTGCTAACTCTGCTGTGGGACCGGCATTTCTCCCTTGAAACTCACGGGAGGTTTGCGGCAGGACATGAGCCGGGTGCTGTACGTGTAGTAACCATAGATTTTACAGCGCCAATCAAGGTGTATAAAACACCCTTAACTAACTAGCTTGTTGGGTCCTTGTGAACTGTGCTTAGAGCGTTTACACAGTGTGATTTCATCTTCTCAAGGCCTGTAATGTGAACTGTGGACTCACACTACCCTACGGGTCATATATGTGGTACTTGGACAGAGAAAACAATCTTTCTCCTTTGCACTGTGCTCTAATTAAAGTCTGAGGTTAGTTACACCACTTTTTGCCCAGTCTCTCACTTGTTTAGACTTTAACCTTTTGGGCTAACAATTTCCATGACACATATCTACCACAGTGTGATACTGGAGGAATGTTTGAGCTGAGCTCCTCCTTCTAGGAAATTCTTTTCCCAGAGCATTTTCTTCTAGAAGACGTTGCATCATTCATTTTACTTTGGAAAAGAAAACCTAAGATCTGGTAGTGATAAGGTTATGTGGAAAATCTAGTTTCAGGGATGCGCCTTGTTTGTTTTTTTGCTTCCTGTGACATTCCTAGCCAATTTGTAAACTCTTGCAAAATTGCAGTTAGTTCACATGGCTGGGTAGAGGCTTCTAAGTTTGGCAGCTGCATCTTTTGATGCTTCTGCCTGCCCAGAATGTGCTGCAGTCTGTGGCCACAGGGACCCAATGCCTTATTTCTGGCAACAACCTCTTTAGTGTCTTTGGCATCCCTTAACTCCAGGACCCAAAAGGGAGGTGGGAGGGTGCAGGACTTCGAAAGGAAGTGTAAATGGGAGGCTTAAAGCACCTAGCTGCTTAAAGCAGCCTAGCAAGGATGGAGGTGGGGAAGATACTGGGAAGATACTGGGTCTGGCTATAGGAAGCCTCGACTGGGAGTTGGGCTGGGAAACGGGAACTGGAAGGTGATGAGTGATGGTACCAAAGAGTGCGCTTGATACAAGGATGCGGGGCCACGGGAAGCCAGGGACAAGAAGGCAGCTACGTTGTGGTGTCAAGGCCCAACCCTTAACTTGGGCATTTCCTAATTTTGAATTCTGGCCTTCACTGCCTTAATATTATTTTTAATTGAGCTTTTCATCAGTAATAGGATTATATATGTGTGCTCATATACTATATAGGACTATATACATATAGTTATTTGGGGGTGAGCTTGTACCAAAGCACAGTCATAATGCGATAGTCTGCAATGGTGACAATTGTGGTGACAATTGTGGTGACAATGGAGCGATTGTCTGAATGGTGGACAAAGTGATTGTTGCACCTAGCAAATTATCACGAAATATTTCCATGTCATTTATTTGTGTTGTGTTTGCATATGCGGATTGCAATTCCGTGAAACCTCAGCTACCTTAGAGGAGGACAGTGCATTAACATGGATGAATGAGGGGGTTTCTGACTAATGGACTTTCAATGGCGTTAATGCCCAGCAAGAAATTCAGCGTTGCTTTGAATAACGGAAAAGGTTTGTGGGCTTTTTAATGATCAAGCTTTGGTAATTGAAATTCATTGATTTGAGAATATTTTTCACATAGATATGTACTCTTTTGTGTAATATACAGTTCAGCATTAATTATCAAAAGGATACAGTTATGACTCTGTATTGATGTTCAGTAAAAAAATGAAAGATCAAGATTTGAGTCATGCCAGTATATTTTTCTAAACATTGCCTAGTGATGGGGTAGTGGGAAATGAGAATACAGCTCTGCAGGTAATTGCTAGCGCACTTTTTTGTTTGTTTGTTTGTTTGTTATTGTATTGTTTGTATTTTGTTATTGTTTGTTTTTTCCCCCTTTTTCATGTCCTGGGAACTGCAGAGGGACAGTGCCCAGGAGTGTGGAGAAGGTGGCCCCAATGGGGTGTTTCGCAGCCCCGGGCGCCAGCCGTGCCCGCTCTCCCTGTTGGCTCGCACGGTGTGCCGTGGTTGGATTTGGGTGGCTTAGGGCCACAGGGAGCATCCCCAACGTGGTGCTCAGGGTGCAGCAGCGCCCGCGGCTCCGTGGCCCGGCATGGGCTTCCCACGCTGCGGCTCTCTCCACCCCTGGAGACGCTCGGAACCCAAGTGGACGCGGCCCTGAACGACACGCACGGGCCGATGCCGCTCGAGGAGAGGTTGGGCTGGGTGTTCCGCAGGGCTCCTGCCCAAGGCCAACATCTCTGCGCCGCCCCCAGCGCAGCTGCAGGGAGGCACAGGGGCCCGCACGTCCCCACGGGCTTGCTGTGACACGGTGATTTGGTGGCTCCCGCAGGGCTGCTGCTCAGGGTAGGCTGGGCAGGGCCGCCAAGGAGCCACCCGAGGCATCAGCCCTCCCATGCGGCTCTCCTGCCCGACAGCCGCAGGGGGCTATTTCTGCTGCCTGTCTTTTGGCACTAAGCTTCAATTCAGGAAGTGTTTTTCTTTTCTTTTTTTCCTTCCCCCCCCCCCCCCCCCCTCCCCCCCCCCCCCGTCTTGCGGGTGGGAAGAGATAAGCCCAGACAGACGGTGACTGGGAGGATGCAAGCTGGACTCCTGCTCTGGATCACCTCCTGGGGCATCGTTCCCTCCCTGGATTTCAAAGGCAGCTGGGAAACACTGAAGGAGTAATTACCCCAGCTAAACTTTGCACCTAGGGCTGCCAATACACCTTTGTTTATAAAGACAGAGATAACAGATCAGCATTTACCAGCTCTGGCAGGGAAGAGCATAGGTCACATTTCTAAACCTAGCCCAGGAACAAAAAGTGGTCCAAATAGGATTTAGGTGAACACAGAATACTGACTTGTTGCCTTTCTGCAATAGTCAGATTAACTGCCTTTTTTTTTTTCCCTTTTTTTCCCATCCTGAAACCTTTACGTTAATGTTAGTGGAGTGGCGAAGGTTCTCCAGGTAATCTGTGAGAGTTTATTTTTTCACTTTCCTTTTGCGTGGGAGAGGGGGCTTGTAAGCGTTTCTTTTAAAAAGTGAGTTACATGTGCCCTTTTTACATGCCCATTTTCAGGTTAGCAGCCTGTAAAAATCATCACTTTGCCAAATAGTTTAAAGCATGCAATAAAACAATGTTTTATGTAAGAGAACAAGGGAGTGTGTATGGGCCTGTCAGACTTTGATGAGCCAAAATGTTCATCGTAATTCTATCGCAGGGCATCGATATGAGGAGTGACAATTATGTGTAGTCAGTGGGGCCTGAACCTGCTTTCACGGATAGGAGCTTTTTTAGTGTCCCTGGGCTGTATTTTTGCCTCACAATTTTAGGGAATGGCCCTCAGTGAAGCTTTCATGCAAGGCATGAGGCCTGACAGGCCCCGATTCCATAATGGTTTTATGGTGAATATAATTCTTTTTTTTCCCCATTGGTCCCAGGGTTCTGTAGCCATAAAAACCTTATTTTTCCATTAAGATATTGTTATTTGAGCAGTGAATATTACAAAGTTTGCTTACTTAATTGCTAACTAAGGCACAGGCACTCACTAGTTGCCAGCCGGAACGGAAAACAGCTGAACTATCCCTGGCTTTTGCACAAGGGATTCAAACAGGTTTCATTTCTCTGCCCTGGTGGTGATTTTAAAAAAAAAATATTCATCTTTCTCTGGGATTTCTCTTAGGAAAAGAGTAATTCTTTGTCGCCTACTGCTATGTTACCTGGGAAGAAAAAAAAAAAAAAAAAAAAAAAAAAAAAAAAGTAGTGACATCCATTATTAACCCTGATTTCTCCTTCTCTCTCAGATTGGCCAATGGGTTTAAAAGTCACTGGAAGAAAATATGAAGATATACAGTGTGATGTTATAAACCTTGTCGCTCTCGGAAACTACGGTAATTAAAAAATATATTAAAAAAAGAAAGTTTCTAGGCCTCTTTGTAACAGATTAATGCTCGGGAATATGATTTAAGAAGTCTATCCTGCAGGCTCAAAAGCTAGCAAGAAGGAATAAATCCTATATGCACTATTGCTGAAGTGCTTGTAAACTCCGATTTGGCTTTAGGGTTATCTGGTATTTGCTCCTGGAGCTGGAAGTTTGACACGGAGGTCCCCCCGGGTGGTCACTAACACAGGGATCAGGAGCTGGTTATCTCTGTAAGAGGTATCTCCAGCACTTCTGGGGATGACTCGCATTATTATGATTGTCAGTATTTTCTCAGGATCCAACCTTACCAGTATGACCTGTGCTTGAACGAGTCCAAGAATTGATTGTAATACATGATGCGTTTATAAATGCTGTTGGAAATATATAGAAGAAAAACAGGAGAGGGCCCTCAACACAACCAAAATGGTGTGAATACTAAAGATGAGAAGGCAGCTGTCATCACGTGGCAGGTACGTACTGCAAAGAGTATTGCCAAGAACTTGCCACCTTTCAAGAACCTCAACATTCACAAACAGAGTTTTATAAAGGTAAGTAATAGGGAGCAATCTAAACCTGAGATCTGTTTCCTGTCCTTTATTTTAAGCCTGTTGCTGGGATCTTTTCAAGATTTCTTCCCTGGAGATCTCATTGCCACAGCAGGTGCAGCCTGGGGGATGTCAGCAGCAATGCAGGAGCCCTCCTGGGGGCAATTAGACTTCCCCTCTCCTTCCCCTGGTCTGTGGACCTGCTTGGCGAGGCTTCTAGGGGAGCTACGCCTGCGTGTGCCTTTAATCCGCGCGTGTTGCCCTTCGGCAGGGGGAGGCAGATGCTCAGCCTGAGTGTGCAGGGCTAGCCGCTCCGGGATCAGGACCCCCGTGTTTTCCCGGGGGGGCAGAAATGCCGTGTCCTCGCCGCGTCCTCGAGCCCCGCGGGGCGCGCGCTGCCTAGCGCAGCTCTGCTGCAATGATGAAACTACAACAGCAACAGCGGTAAGAGACGGTAACTAACAAAGTCACGGTGCCAACGATGCCTCGCAGGAGACTCCTCTGCTAGCAGCTTATCTGCCTCTGCATCTCTATAATCCCCGGCCTCTTTGGCAGGCGTCGCTTGCAACAGTGCTGGCCAGTGCTAGCGGGAGAGAGATTTGTTTCCATTTCTGTAATTTCCATTTGTTCCATTTGTTTCTCTGTTGTGGTGCTGCAGTCCTGCTTGTGGGCATTAGCTACCAGTCGTATTTTAAAGAGGGAACTGGGGAACTGACTGAAGGAATGACACGGGCTCAGCGCACAAGGGCTTGTGAAGTACTGAGCCTCCCAAACTTGAGCGCCTTTTAAAGGCAGGATGTTACACAAATACTTGATACGAATTCCTCCTCAAATTGTAAAAAAAAAAATATTTTGGGGGTGGGAAAGAACCCTTCTTGTGCTTGCGGGCCCTGCAGTCGCCACCCTGTATCATGTGTCGGGTGCCCAAGGTGGTTCCCGTGCAGAGCAGTGAAAGGACTCGCGTGTTTGCTCTTAAGCAGATTAAGCGGCTGCAGTGAGAGGAAGAATGGGGGGGGAATAGGGAAATGCCTTGTACGGCCCTTCGGGCTGCTCCGTGGGAAAGGGAAAGGCAGCCACACACGTTCGAATGAAGTCTGCGGCATCCTGAAGGGTGTTGCAAGAAGCCAAGACTGCCCTGCTGGAGGTGGACACTGCGGGAGCCAGCCCCAGGCTGGATGCTCTTCAGCCTTTTCTCCATCGTTTGCCTAAAAACCTGCAAGCAAAGAAATACTCTAGGTCTGCCAAATCTGCTCTGGACGTCCATCGTGAGAGAGCTAAGTCCAGAGATCCCAGAGGAAGCGGCTGCTCAAGGCCTTTGGCTGCAGTGTCTGTCCCGCCGCTGCTGATCGCGCGGGAGACACCGGGGTCCCTCTGGGGCTTTACCGGGGTCCCTCTGTACCGGGTCCCTGTGTACTGGGGTCCCTGTGTACTGGGGTCCCTGTGTACCGGGGTCCCTCTGTACCGGGGTCCCTCTGCTCTGGCTCCCCCGCCCGTGCGGACAGACCCGCCGGCTCTGCAGGCGGCCTGGGAACAGGCCCGTGCTCCGGAGCTCCGGCCGGGACACGGCGGCCTCGCTCCCCCGCGCGGCCCCGCGCCTGCTGCGGGGAGCCCCGGTCGCTGCTCCCGCTCGCGGTGCTGAGACGGGTGCCCGCCGGCGACGCAGCCCGCAGCCCCCGGCTCGCACCGGAGCGGCTGCAGGCGGCGGCGGCGCGCGTAGCCCTGGCTGCGCCGCCACGGCCCGGGCGCCCTGCCCTGCCCGGCGCCCTCGAGGAGACCCCCGACCGAGGGCGCTTCAAGGCCGCGGGGCCCTCGAGCGGCCCCCGCAGCGGCGCTTCCTTCCCGCCGCGGGGCCGCAGCCGCCGCCCGGGCGGCTCCGCCCGCCCCGCGCTGCCTCCGCGCCGGGCAGGGCGCCCCGCAGGGCAGCAGCATCGCGGCCCATGTCTGCAAGGTCAGTGCTGCGCCCACCCAGCGCCCCGCGGAGCGCCCGCTGCCGGGGCTCGCTCTTTTCTCCCCCACAGTTTATCTCCTTTATTTTTCTTTTAATTT
>PTEX01000105.1:891040-1002239 GCA_003342815.1 Eudromia elegans
CCAGCCCGGCGCCGCGTGCGGCCGCGGAGCCGCCTCGGGAGCAAGCGGCCTCTGCCGCCGAGAGCGCGGCGGGACCGCGGAGCGTGCGCCCCGCTGCCGCCCGCGGCGGCGCCCAGGGGCTCTCTGTGCGCGTGTGGAGGGGAAACGGGAACAAAGGATCGGGCTTGCGAGAGCGTCCCGTTAATTCGGCTCCAAACACTGCAGTTCCTCGCTTCGTGTTTACTCAGTGCAACTCCTTGCCTCGTTCGCACAGACACGGTCCGTGATTCGTTTGTTTTTCATACTCCCTTTTGCAGATCTGTTCTTGCGATACGGATTTGCCCAGGTTTTGGTTCTGAGTGAGGCTGCTGGAAAACATTTGTAAAATATTTCTGACTTCTGATGCATGTGAAGCTCTTCTTTCCAGCCTTTCGGTATCCGGGCTGAGGTCACAGGCCTTTTAGAAATGCCTGTCAAGGCTGAACTAATGCAGAGCTCGTGGGATGATGATAGTAATTCAGATTAAAAAGAAAGAAAAATCAGAAGCTTTCAGAGGATGCTGTTCTTGGCCGTGTAACAACGTGTGGTTGGATTTGATCTTATTGTTAATTGAATGAAAGGTAAAATGTTAAAAAAAAGAAAAAAAGCCGTGGCTGAGGACTACGGAGCTAGGAGAGTTTTGTGCTGTTGCTGCCTGTTGTGGCACTGACATCTCATCCACACACAGGTCTCTGGAAATTCCCTGTGTGCTCCCGCTTTCCTTGACAGTGCAGGTAAAACGCCCCAGTGCCCCGTGCAAACCTGTACATGTCTCTGCCGGAGCTGTTGGACCGCTCGCCAGCTGTGAAAAGGCAAAGGGGAAAAATGTCGTTTTCTGCTTCTTGTCTGGGGAGGGAAAGTTCCCGTCTGGGGCCACACCTGAGGAAAGTTTTGTGTGTGGGTTATGAAGGCTCCCTGGAAGCGCTGGCCAGTGCTGTGCCATATCCAGGGAAAAAAAAAGAAAAGCCAATAGGACAATAAATATTCAGCCTTAGTGTAGCGGTGGTTGAATTATACACGTGAATGCAATAATTTGGAAGGAGCTGCTCATCCTAAGAGTAGTTGTGACTTAGCAGGCAGCTCAAGCCCTCTGGGTACAGGTCTTGATCCCGCAACTGACTCACTCACTTGGGCATCTCACCCTGCCAAAATCCCTGTCCAAATCCCTGCGTGTTTTTTCTCCATGCCTGTTTCTGCATCCAGTTCTGGCTTCTCACCTTGGCCCTCTGATGAAGTGTAACAGGAGCTCCATGAGCTGCAATCTGATGGATTTAAATCATCCCAGTTTTTAACTGTAGTCTCACTTCTTGTCCCAGAGAAATCGGAAGGATACACACAGGAGAGCACTTGTGCGAGCGCTTTAGGGTCAAGGCTTCTTACTGTAAGCTTTCCACGTTGTGATCCGTGTTTATTAGATTCTTTTAAGTTGCATAGTGCTTGTAGCTGATACCATACTGTGTTCAGGTTCAGTATGAAAGAACTGACCTTACGTGGGGAGCGATAACTGCAAAAACAAGAGCAGTGGTGCCTCTCTGCTGGAGTTTTCTGGAGAGTTAGTTTGCACTTGGGACCTGAAGCCTTGCTGGAAGCTGATGATCTTTGGACTCCTAAATTTTCCAGTCATCTTTTCATGGGGAGTTTATTTCCCTCAGTCAGTGAAATACTTTTCAGGATATGACCCCAGTAAGTGGGTACCTGGAGGATATGGGGCTGAAGTGCCCCACATGATGCCCTGCTCAGATGGTGTAGCTCTATTGGAGACCTAGGAGCTGCTGGGTGATTTGTATGTCTGACCTTGTGGCCACTGGGTTTGGGCTCTAATGTTAGGACACTGACCTTTGAAAATGGTGGTTTTATATTGCCTTGGGATCTGGGGTTAGGGAGCTGGCCTTTTAAAATGGTCGTATGATATTGCCTTCTGGATGTCTCTGTTTATTTGTCAGCCAGTTCTGCAGTTCTAGCAGTTGCTCGGGCAGGGAGCTCTCTGGCTTGAGCGTGCCTGTTCAGTTGAGTTAAGGGTGAGCGATCCAAGTAAAAGGGGGTAGATTTCGGGCGTGAAGGGCTCTCTCTCTCTTTTTTTTTTGTTATTGTGGAGAAGGCAAGGGAATGAATTCCCCAAACTTGGGAATGAATTCCCTAAACCTAGGATCCTAGCATGCCTTAAATTCTGTCATGTTCTTAAGTTTTGCCTGTAGCTGCTGGGTGGGCTGGAGGCGGGATTGAAGCCCAGTCTCTCCTTGTTGCCCTTTACAGAGAGTGGCGCTCCTGGAGAAATTCCCCAGTCGTCGCTGAGTCTGTCCAGGGTTGCCTGCTTGCTTGGCTGATGCTGTTTCCTATGCCAGCAGCTGTGCTGCTGCCGTGCGGGGCTCTGTGGAGGGAGCGCAGGAGCCCTGGGAACGAGCGCGGCTCTGCAGCGCAGTCTGTCGGAGCTCAGCATGGGCTCAGGCTCCATAAATCGCGACCAGGAAGCAGCAGAGGAGAGAGGAGCTGAAACCTCTGGGATGAGATCAGCTTCACGCCTGGAACTTCGGGCGAGGAGCTGACAGCAATGAAAGTGATTGTGAAGGAGAGGGGAGCAGCTTCAGCAGTTCAAGCTGAGTAACAGCCTTCCATCCACCCTGACAAGGCACTTCACTCCTTTCAGATGCAAAAGACTACTGGCTCCCTCCCTTCCTACTGCAGAAATTACCCCTTCCAAGTAACCTTAAAATGTAAATGATTTTGTAATTTGCCTCTTACTGCTCCCGATGCATAAAGTCTGGGGAGTTACGGAGCTGGCGGCAATACGCGCAGTGCAGCTCAGACGCTTGATTAGGCAAGAGTGTGTTAAGGCCCTGCTCAACAGAACATGGAATTGTCGCTAATCAAATGGACTTCTTTTTTTTCCCTTCTTTCTTTTTTTTTAAGCTAGTTTCCTGAAGTGAGTTCTGTCTGTCTCCTGCCCTTTATGTTTGGCCAGTTTCAATCAGATTTGACCAACGGGCACAGACTCGAAGACCGTTAATTTCCCACATGTTTGTCTCAAGATTAGTGGCTGGACAGATGGGAAATCTTGAAGTAGCCCTGCCTTTAAAGAAAGGGAAATGGACTTTAGTCATGATTTGCTCTACCTGATAGCAGTTGACTGGCCATCATCACCTGAGCAGTGCTTGAACATTCAGCTCATTCATAGACCTAGCCAAAATCACACAGTGACTGGTGTGAAAACAGCTTTGGGTAGGGGCTGCAGTTGCTGTGACAGGAAGGAAGGTGCAGATGACCTGCATCTGTGGCAGACAAGGTCTGGTTGTTATAATTCTCACAGCATAGCTACTCTTTATTTTTAAAGCTAAACCAACTTGAGACTTAGGAAGGATGGCAGGCAGACGGGCATCGCTTGGAGCCTGCTTTTCTTGACCCCCAGGACACCTTGGGCTTGAACGGAGGTGAGCCTTGGGACATAAAGGAATGTGCAGAGCGGATGGGACTTAGGTCTGTGTGTGCCCAAGCACACATGCAACATGGTGTGGTTCTCTGGGTGGTCGCACATGTCTGCCCTGTGGAATTCTGCAGTGGTTTGAATGTGATGGAACGAGGAGAATCAGTGCTGTGCATTTCTTTCAAAATATAATCTGTGGGAGAGCTCAATACAGTAAAAAGTAAGTAAAAAGTGAGGCATCTGTTCAGTTAGAAGCTTAAGAAATAGGGATTGTCAAGGTGTCATGAGCAAATACACCTCTTTTGTCAGCCCATGCGTGTTACGCTTCCCTCTCTGTTGCTGCTGATCTTGAGAGAGTACCTGTCTGCCTGTTTTCCTCGGGCACTGTGTGGCTTTTTCAGAGCTCTTCAGTGTCAGTCTCCAGTGTCACAATAGTCAGCAGCACCCTTGAGGGCCGCGCTGAATCTCAAACACCCATGTGTCACTTGTCACTTAAGACAGCTTATGAAGCAGCGGAGAGCAAGCACATCTGTCAAGGTGACATGAAGAGAGAAACTGTGTGGCTGGGCCCCATCACAGGATAGAGCACGTGACGCAGCAAGCTGTGTGAACAGGGTAAAGGGGCAGCTCTTCCCTCTTGGCCTTTGCAAAAGCAAATTTTGAGCTGGAGCAGAGATTGGAGGCCTCTGTAAGTAAAAGCATGGGTAAAAGAAGCAGATTCTTGGGCAGAAGTTGGGCTACTCTTGTATTGTGCTACTACACGTTTGGTGCTGGTAGTACCATATTGCTGTACTGTGTTTTAAAAGAAACTGAGTGACTTGCACACCAAAACCCCAGGATTACAGTGGCATCCTCAAGACTGACTGTTCTGCAGCAGAGCTTTTATGAGATATGTGAACTACAGAGAGGCACCATGGTCAGAGGTGCTTGGGACACTCCGCAGGCTCCGGCTGGCTGATCCGCAGGGACTTGGTAGCTCCACGTTTTGCAGGCTGTGCTCTGGGATGGTGGGGAAAGATGGGATTGAAGCTTGCCCTGTTAGGAACAAGAGATTGTAACAGCAGCTTGTAATTGGGGATTACAAATGAGGATCCACAAAGACCTATCAATTTTTCCTAGGTCTAAAACCCATGCAGTGAGTACCCCATCAGGCCCAGTGCCTCTTGCCTCACCTGAAGTAAGGTGAGCCAGACTTCTCCGACTCGGAGAAACAGGCTGGCAATTTGCCTGAAGTCTGCAGCACACAGGGTAGTTAACTTAAATAAAAAAGGAAAAAAAAAGAAGAAACACAAAACAGTATAACAATTATCATTCAGACTAGATACATAAGGCCATAGTGTTTACTTGCAGTTATATTTTCTGTGACACACACTTAGAAGTTGCTTGGTGGCTGCATTCCCTGTAAAGGTGGCCTGGAGGTGCTCGGCCTCATCCCTGCCCTGCAGCGAAGGGCAGTAATTCAACAAGTTTTAATGTGGGAGGGAGGAGGGATTCAGCAGTGTGGGCTGCTGAGTGGGTTATCTGGGGTCCAGGCCCTGGGAGCTTTCACTCTGACCTTGGGCAAAGCTCGTCAGCTGCTGTTAAAATCTGATCTGTTTCAACTCCTTTCAGAGCAATTAATACTGGTCTTGGTTTTCCTCCTCTGAAACAACCCCAAATCCCCTAAATGTTTGTGCATGAAATTGAAGCTCCAGTACCAAATCTCCCTGTCTCCTCCCTGCTCCTTACCTCTGACGAAGGTGGAAGAAAAAGAGAATCATTCATGGCCATCTGCTGGAGGCATCAATCATGCAGGGAGCAGAGTCTGCTGCTTCTTCCACATGTTATTAATGATGAAAAGATACAAACGTATGAGCTCATAATTATGTTGCATTTAAATTACATGCAAAATAATGACATTAGGAGAACAATGAGGTTACAAAATCCAGCGGACAAAAGTGCCAGAACTAATGCTGCATACCTCCGCTTTGCATCCGCATTATGATACAATCTTTAATTCTGTAATTGCATCATTTTTTCCCTTTCACAGAGTCCCTCTTTCAGTGGATGGGTAATTACTGCATAATTCATCCTCTCTTGCCCATTTGCTCTCTGCATGAGCCTCCACATGTATTTATTTTACACCCTGCCCACACCTGGAAGTGAGCAGTGGTGGTGGTTCCTTCGTGGGGCAAGTTCTTGTTCGTGCACCATCTCAGGTGCAGCGCTGTATTAGTTTCCACAGCTGAGGAATGGAGGCCACTGCAAATGCAGCTCACGCCGTTGAAACCCCTTCAATTTTGGCTGCCTAAGAGAGGTAACTAGGGGAGATTTTGGGGGATATTTGGCCCAGAATACCCCACATGATGTAGCAGTTCGTACTGGAAGCATGAGGAGCACTGCCATGAGCTGTAAGTCGCGGCACTGCTGCAGGGTAGCCCTGGATTTGCAGAGAGGGGGGACAGCACCGTTAAGGGTGACCTGAGGAAAAACTGATTTCACTGATAGCTGAACATCAGACTGGAGCACATAGAGAGGGAACTCCACTCTGCAGGTAATACCTTCCACTTACTTAACGGATGTGGTTGTCTTTTTGTTTGTGTGGTGCCTCATTCACTGTGCATCATTGTGATCTCCACTGAATGAAGCGGCAGGGTCTGAAACAACCTGTCTCATGTCCTAAGCAATTGATTTCTGTGGCAGAAAGGATTTGTGATCATTGAGTTGGGCACAGAACCGGTGTGCATGTGTAGGGGAGCTGGATGACTGGTTTTCAGGCAGTCTTCAGTACCTATGGTCTTTACTCCTGGTACTGTGACTCTTGAATTGTGAGTGCTCCCATTAGAAATCAAGCATAGCTGGGGTTTGCTGTAACTTTCTAACTACAAATGGAAGAGGGGGGAGATGAATACAAATAAGCCCTGCCCCATGGAACTGTAGGGATCTGGGTCATCCACAGCTTCAGACCTTTCAGCTGCGGTGTAAATTTCCACCCCAAGAGCTAACAGCCTGGCTAGCAGCAGTAGTTGCTCGAGCAAGGGAACACGCTCAGCAAGTTGTCATGAGTTTTGGGAGGGAGTTTCACAGCTCGGAGCCAGTGTGCCGGGAGGCTGGGGAGCTGCAGGTCCCCATCCAGGTGCTGCCCAGTGGATCCCGACGCCTCTGCAATTTTCCGGTGTTGGTGCCACGCTTCCTTCTCTTGAGGGCAAGTATCTCGTCCCCATAAGCTCACCCTTTGCAGACTGAATCCCTTGCCTGTGTCCCTGTGCACCTCCAGCGATGCCACTGGCTTCTTCCCTGGCTTTCTGGTACCTCACCTCTAACCTGTGCCCTCTTCTTGGCACTGCCAGCACCACCTAAACATCCTCAGAGGTATCAGGCCTAGGTATCCCATGAGCACTGTCTGGAAGCTGGCTTCAGATTTAGATTTAAAAGTTTCGCTTGTTCAAATAGAGGATAAAGGTCAGCCCAGTAGCTTTGAATTAAGTGTCTTTGAAGATCATCTTCCTCACTTTTAGTTGAGAGCCTTTGTTGTGTACATCCTCTGAGATCAGGCAACAGGGCAAGGGCTGCTTTAGACAAACTCTACAGAAATGCTTTGCACCTAAAGCTTATGCTATGTTCTGCCCTGGTTCTCAATGTTTCTTTCTGTGCTTGATCCTACCTATCTTGTTCTACAGTTAAGTCTAGGTATACATGCCATTTTATGGGGCTGAATCTGAGACATAAATAATGAAGATTTGTAGAAAAGCGAGTCAAGAGTGGCCACGCATGTTCTTCTGGGTTTTGGGAATAAGTTACAGCACAGTGATGCTATCCAGGGCATGCAGGTTCTGGAGACAGAGCTTCCCACCGAAATGCAGACTGGTGCAATCCTGCTGCTTCCTGGAGGGATGGCGTGTGTTCTTCCCAGCAAGCATTCAGCTGCTTTCCGCCTGCACTTCAGTTTTCTCGTCAATTTGCAGTGAGTTTCTTCCTAAGGTTCCTTTTGCCCAAAGGAAGGAAGGAAAGCTCTATACTATGGTAAGAGGGAAAGTGGCTGAACTTGCTGATTATGCTTTAGTAAGACTGTCTTTAAATGCTTTGTACTTTTCTGATTCATTAATCTACTTGGGGAGAAGTGGATGATACGAGCTAGAGAAAATGCAGTTGCCATCAAAACCTGGTCTTGGAACAGGCCAGACTGACCTGCAACAAAACAATCAGCGTGAAAATAATCTTAAACTCAGACTTGCATTCTCAGGAATTTGTGCTATGAGCCTTGATGGATATAGATCATGTCAAGTTAGATTCATCAAATCATGACAGAACAAAGTGTCGTAATATTTCGGATGAGTTGACAAATTGTCCACCTTTATAAAACAAACAAAACAAAAAAACCCAGATACTAAAAAGCTACAACAACCAACTCTCAGTGTGGTAGAACAGTATACAAAGAAGTCCTAGTGCTAGTGCTGAACTATGGAACTTTTTGTATATGAGATGGAAAGTGACCAAGGAGAACACGGCGCTGGTTTCCAGCTCGGACCTGTGGGTTCTTCAGAGGCCGAGAACGTGGCCTAATGGGTCTGTGAAGGATGACTTGGAAATGGTATCGATATGGAGAGCTACACCTTTTTTGGCAGGAATAGAAAGGGTCTGCGAATCAAAAAGGTTGAGTGCTGCTCATCTAGTCAACTCGCTGGGAAGCCATCAGGAAGCCTGTGTACTGAGGGTCTGGGCTGAGTTTGGATAGGGGTTGTGCTTTGGCTTTGGTTAGTCTCTCAAAGACCTGTTTCTGGATAGTCTATGTGTGTGTTTTTCTTTTGAGGTAAACTTACTTGGGCAGATGTTCCAGCACGGAGCTGTCGCAGTGCCCCAGGGACAGGATCTGCTCCCTGGGAGGGGAGGGGGCCCCAGCGCTGCCCCCAGTGCTGCTCTGGCTTCTCTCCATCCTCAGTCCTGCCTCCCCCTCTGCTCTTCCTCTCAGTCTCTCTGGTTGGATGCTGAAAGGCAGGGACAGGACTCGGAAAAAGCTGGCTCAGCAGAAGAGGTGGAGAGCCAGCTGATGCCAGTATTAATATTCTTTCAAAATTGATGGATGAGACGATTATAAAATTGCAGAGGGAAGTGAAACTTTACAGGATCCATGCTTTAATTGTATTCTGGATGTTTTTCAGCACCCCGCTTCTAAGGTGCAGGATGGATTGAATGTTTTTTCTTAGGAATGTTGATGTAGGCTCTACAATGTACTGTTTAAAAGACAACAAAAACTCAGACCAGTCTGTTTTCTACACTCTGCCTTCAGTCTTGTTCAGTTGTACTGCGTGATAGTTTGCTGTGTGTAGGCAGTAAATCAGGTCTAAAGCGCTCCCCTAATGCAGCTAAAGGAAAGAGAAATATATCCCAGGCAGCTCCAGCTTTGCCCATGTTGTTAAAAATGCCCCAACCTGCAAGGTACAACCAGGGTCGGACTGTGAATACCTTGGCCTCTGCAGAGAGGCGAGGATGTCAAAGCGGTTAGTCTTGCCGTGATAGCTCCTGCGTGCGTGCCAGCCAGGCAGTGCTCACACCAGCTCCCTGCTAACCTCGAGCAGGTCCTTGCTCGGCTGGCAAGCCCCTGGCTCGGGCTGTGAGTAGCACTTCTGAATTGATGGCCTTCCTTGCCATGGAAGCTCTGTTGCTCTTCACTTTATATCCCTTCTTTTTTTGCTTATTGCTACTCACAGGGCTATGAGGCAGAATGCCCTGCAGACTACAGGGTTGCCTGTACTCAGTGTCAAGCGCAGATTTGTAGCGCATATACAGCACATACTCCTGCATCCTGACCTGTCACACTGGTCAAATTAGGTGAACTGCTTTTGCCTCTGGTGGGTTCATTCATGTTCTGCCATAGCTGGGTGCATGGAAGGGCTGCTGCTAAGCCCATTCCAGCTGTCATGGATGACACTGCTGCAGTTCCCTTTGATTCGTGGGTCTGCCTTGAGCACAGTAGCGTGCGCTGTCCTGGGCTGTAGTGTCAAGGTCCAGCATGTTTGCAGGGATGTGCAATTTTAGGCTCTTTATGAGACAGCTTTTTTTTTATTAGTTTATTTTCTTCTTTTTAATAGCTTCCCCAAATGACATTGAATAATTTTGGTAAGCTGGCTAGCATGACAAAAGTACTGTTGTCCCTTACTTTGTGGAGTCCTTATAGCCATTGTGCCAGTGCTTTTCTCTAAGGGGAAGAAGTACATTTAAGTGGTATCTACAGAAAGCGGAAAGACTGTAGTGCCAGGAAAATAATGGTCATCATTCATTGCCAGGGGTGCTGAACTGGAGGCAGTAAATAACAAATTTCAGATGCATTTTGTTTGAAATTAGGATCCAAATGTTTGTGTCTTGCATAAAATTTTCTAATGGATAGGAGTTTTGCTGGAGTCTACTTCGTTTATAACTAGACAAAACCTTCTCTGTTCAAGTTGGATTTTCTTCAAGCTTTAGCAAAAACATTTTGTATTAGTATTTTCTTAGTAGTATTTTTCCTAGTCATTTTTACCTTTTGGGCTGAAAACTTACGTGTGTAATCCACTCAACCCAAACATGATTTGCTGGAAGCACATGTGGGGGTATTTTGGTTAAGAGGAGGAAATATCCATTTCTTCCCTTGCCTCCTTGTGCTGTGTCCCAAGTTGAAAGCTGAGAAGGAGACACCTTTCAAGATATTCCTGTTTAGGAGTGGTCTCCTCGTTCAGGTCCTAGCCTTAGGAAGCGCTACATGTTGAGCCTTCTGCTCCCATGAGCTGCAGGTGGAGTAGCGCAGGAGGTCTGCTGAGGCGCGCGGAGGACTGCCCTCTTGCTGAAAGTGAGTAATTTTGAGTGGAGACAGCCCTCTCCCTAAGTGTGTTAGAGAGCCCCTTCCCAAGCCCCCAAGTCAGGGGTCTGACCAAGACATAACAAACGCCGCCTTTGCCCCCTGCTTATCTCCCTGGGGCAGCTGCTTGTAAGCCAGGCGGTGGGAATGGAGTATCCCTCTCTGTAATTTTACAGAATCCTTTTTCTGTTTTCTGTTCTAACATTGGTTGGTTATTTTGATGTCTTCAAGCTAAAGTAAGGGAAAATAATAGAAGCCGACTGCTGTGAGAGGAAGAGTTTCTTGTGGAAGAGTTGCTTATATTCTCAAAGCTGGTATATTCATGTCTAATAAAAATGGTCATGTGGTGAGATTGTGATCAGAGCTACAGAAGCTTCTAGCTGAATAAGCTGAATAAGTCCTGAAGGTGAGTGGCAGACTGCTATGGCCTACTGACATCCTAAATGATGGAAATCTTTATGTTGTTTGCTCTGAAAATACTCTCTCGGCCTCTCCAGAAGTGTCCTGTTTACCCACACACAGATGCTGAGGTTTTGCAGCGCACTTGCGGTTCCTGTGCTTTGGGCACAGCTGGTAATGCTGATAGGAGGATTTCTATTGTACAAACACTTGCTGCTTAGAAAGTAAAAATTTGCTGATAGTGGCATTCGAGGTCCAACAATTATCCCCTCAGCTAAGAAAGGAAACGCACGTGGTTGATTTATGTTAGCAAGTGTGTACGTGTGTGGCAGCCATTCTCACAGAAGGATAAGGGATGGTGGAGTGTTCATGTTGCTCCTTGGAATATTTAAATTCTTCAAGCTTAGTTTCCTAATAATACTTTCTAAATATAATTATTTAAAAACAAACCTCATTATGCTGTTTTCCAGACACTTGAGAGCAAATTTTCTTCATTCCACCACAGCAGGTCTGCTAATGTCAGTGAGCAGATCTACAAATCCCTTGTAGCTTGTCTTGGCTTCTGTGTGATCAAGAACTACTTGTTATTTTGTCCTGATTCTCACAGGGCTTTCCTTTTATTCGTTACAGTCTGTCCACCAGTTTTCCCGTAACTTTTGTGAGGACTGACAATATGGATGTGGTGTCAAGGGTAAGGGGCTAACCTAGATAGAATTTATATGTCTGGTGTTTCTTTTTCCCCTTGGAAGATCTCATGGTCCAGACTTCGCTAACGCAGCAGTAATGGTGCTTCATGAAACACAGCACTGTTGTCATTGCTTGAACCTCAAACCACCCTAAGAGAAGGGCAGCTCGTGATACCCGTCAGTAAAGCGGGAACCATGGGGCGTGGAAATGACACAAGGGCTCCCGTGTGAGCTGTGCTGGGGAGCAGCAGGAGCTGGGCTGCTCCCTAAGGGACAGGGAGCTGAGGGTGACCCCAGTGTGAGCAGTGCCCTCAGTGCTGGGTACTGTCACACAGGGTAGGGGGCAGAGCCAGGGATGGGAAGAGGGACCTTCAAGGGCCCCAGGCACTGTAGGGGATGACCAGAAACTTCTTTTTGTTGTTGTTGTTGATTCTGTTTTTTTTTTTTCCCTTTAATGTGGGACCTGGGACTTTATTCATTGTGATAAGTTGCTTCTTCAGCACTTATTGTAGGAGGCCTGAAGGTCCTTTGTTTTTGCTCAACGTGGCCTCCTCCATGGGCTTGCCGCATCTGCAGCATGTGGCTGGTTTTTGATTGCTTAGCTGGGGACAGAAGGGTTTGGGAAGTGCCTGTGAGCTCTTGCAGTAGCTTCAGCTTAAAATATGTGGCTGTACTCAGCAGATTGCTGTCAGCTGCCACCGAGCATGAAATTCAGAGCGTTGTCATACTGGGCTTGTTTCGGAGGGACGCGACAGCTTTTGCACAGAGAGCTTTGCAATTTAAAGGCTCACTGTTTAAGTCTCAGGGATCCTTGATAAGAGGCCAAAATGGTTATTTGCATTAGTGATGAGGTGATTAGTAGACCATTCATGTTTCTCATTAGAGACCTATGGTAGATTGTGATCAAACAGAAAAGATTTTGTGTGTGTGTAATTTATGAGACCTGCAGCTCACACCTTCATTAATACTCTCATTTATTATCTTCAAAACTGGCAAGAGGGAAGGAAAACTGCAAAATGGGATTTTTTTTTGTGCACTGTCAAATAGAAACAAAGGCGGCTGCTGCAAAGGCGGCTGCTGCATCGGGGTCATTTTGTTTCCCACAGAGGCTCAGATGCTCCCAATGGTATCGGTTGGCTCAGTGGGTGTCAGTGCTGATCAGTATCCGGCCCTACAGAAAATGGTACAGGGATCTGCTCTTCATCTCTGAGTATGTCCTCAGAGAATCTATTCAGAGCTGATGATTTGTAAATGGTATCCTTATTTTTACAAGTGAAATCAAAGAGCCAAGCTCTTTGGTCCAAAACTGTTCTCAGTATTTGTCCTTTTCTTTAAAAAAAAAAAAAATTAAAATTTAAAAGCATAATGTAAAAAGACCCCTCCTGTTTGCTCCCCTCTCACATTTTTCTTTCTTCTTCTGTATTTCTCTGAATGGTAAAATGAGAACAGTGGAAAGTGGAAGAAAAATTTTGGTGCATACACTCACGAAAATGAAATAATGACAAAAAGGAATGGGTTTGGCTTACTAGAAAATTGTCAGAGAAAAACACCATTTTGTGAAAATTTACTTTTATTGGAAAAAAAATTAACATCTTAAAATAGCTTTGTAAAGTTATTCTGCCATATAGATTGGTGATTATATAAATGTGGGTTTCTTTCTCCACTTTCTTGTCTTGATTTACTCTTTTCTACCCATGGGACAGTTGTATTGATTTAAACCTGCTCTAGGGAATTGTACAGCCATGGCCAATTCCTCTGTCAAAGCCAAATGTTCAGTGTTTTTTTTTTTTTTTTCTTTTCCTTTAGAGTACCAGCTCGCAGCAGAGGTGGTGGCATCTCCCAGCTCTGCAGCGTGCCGGGCAGCTCTTGGAGTGAATTGCCCGCTGAGTAGCCGCCCCGGCCTCAGGTTGGGAGTCGCTTTTCGTCATTCCTTCAGTGTTGCACAGGTCTGAGCAAAAGCCAACCACAGCTATCGAAGGATGTGAGATACATCACTGGTGTGATATGCTGGATACCCTTGAGCAGGTTCCCCCTTTCACGAAATCAAACAGGATTAAGTGCAGTAGCTTTAGGTGCTTATGGGCAAGCTGGGCAGGGGAGAGGACCCTGGAAAATAGATATAGGCCTTTAGGATGATGAAACCACCTTTGAATATTGCAGTAATGTCAAGCACAACAGAAAAGCTGGACTTCTGTGTTTAAATAAATGCAGTTTTCCCAAGAGTACTATCAACCCCTGATAGTGCTCAAAAAAGCTTTTGGGAAATGTGGATTAATTAACTACAGCTATGACCGCACTAGCATTTTTTTTATCTTCTTGCCACTTCTTTCATTTTGCCATTGAGGTGCCCAGAAGAAGCACAAAAGAAGTGAGAGGAAGGAATGGTTAATTTGTTCAAGTTTTTGTTTGCTGTACCACTTTAATGGATCTTTCTTGTATGCCTCTGGTTCCTGGTAGTGTTTTATGGCCTTCTCTCTGCAGGCCACTGATGATAAAAAGTGATCCAAACCAGCTAATCCCATCAGTACCTTCCACTGAGAACTTTATGGGTGCAGAGGAGCCTGCGCACTGGCCTATGAAAGCCCCAAGCTACATGGGGGAAAAATCAGCTCTTTTCTCGTGCTGCCCAACGTGGGAGGGAGCTGTGAACCAGCAGAGTGGAACTGTTTTTAAAACAAACAGAAACATCCAACCCTTATTAAAATAAGTAATGTAAATGGTTAGGGAAAAAAAAAAAGAAAAAGGATTGCAGACTACTATTATTTCTCAGGAAGCTCCTACTTGCCTACTTGGCCTTATTTTAATAACTTTTTTAAGTTATTGAAGATTAGCTTCATCTGAAAAAAGTACTGCAATTTGGTGGTGTGCACCTGGGAGGTGTGGGTTATTTCCTTGTGTCAGGATGTATGTGCTTAGACTGTTAGGAGCTCGAGGGAATTCTTTTGAAGTGAAAACTGGAAAGCATTTAAGCGTTATTGAGGAGGAAAACATCTTAGGCCACTGAAAGACTCTGGGATCATAAGCAGAAGAAATACAAGTTGCATTTCTTTAGTCTTTAGTGCTACATAGCAGGAAACGACTAAACGTGTTTCCTTGGTAAGTTACAGATATTTCTGAGCTGTGTTCTATTACTGCTTTTATAAATATCCCATGTCATTGGCTGCTGTTCCCAGGCAGATTGCTGTCACCTTTTGCATCTGAAAAGCTCAAAGAAATTACTTTGTGGGAGTAGCAATTTCAGGAGATTGCTGGGAATCTCAAACTTGTTTGGTAGGTTTCTTCAAATTATGAGATGATGTGTTTGGAAGTTGGTATTTCTTTCAGAAGTGCATAATGTAAAAAAATTGGATTGGATGAGTGCTCGTATATGTTCTCTTGGTCTTTTGGCTGGATTTCTCTAGCCTGTGAAAGCACAGAACTCCAGATACCACTGGCAAGTTTTCCTGCGACTGCCCTTCCCGTGAAAAGCTGGTGAGGAATAGTATAAAGGATAGATTAGTAGGGGTGCTGAGCTCCCACATCTGTACGGTTTAGACAGCATTTGGAAAACATATGCATGTGATGGCAGCCATCCTGGAACCACCGTTCAAGAATCCCCCTTTTACTCTACCGTGATTACAGCTGTACAGCCTGCTTAGGAACTGTGTATCTGCAGAGGATGGTAAATATAGCATCTACCCACCCTTACCTGTTCGTAAGGGTCAGAAAGGCATCTGGGATCCGTAGACAGGGTCTTGCAGTGTGGCTTCTACCCAAGAAGCTGGTGCAAGTCCGAAAGAACTACAGAAACAGGGTCTTCAACCCCTTGTTGTCTTCCTGCATGTTCAGAGTGCTGTGAATATTCAGAAGCAACGCAAGCAGATGGCCATGTACCCAATGCAAGCAATGATTAACTCCACTGCATTTATTTTTATGGTGAAATTGCATTTTCATGTCTCTATGAGCGTTTGCTTACCAGGATTGGTAACATTTCTTTTTGTGGACGTAGTGATGTTGGCACACATGATAAAACCACCTACTCTTTTGATGAAAACACACTGAACTGATAAAATTGCAGTTTTGCAAGTATAACTGAATCCTCTTTAAGGAAATTTGGCAATGTAACTGTAGCAGTTTGAGGTCATATTTCTTCATACTCCAAGTTGACACGGCTGTGCAGGAAAAGGTAGGTCAGGCAGGCATAGCTTTAGCCAAGTTAGATGATGGTGTTTTTAGAACCTGACAAAGGATTAATAGCTACCTGGAGCGTTATTTGATGGAAATGTGATTTCACTTTTTAGTGATTCAGTAGTGTGAAGATTGGAGACTCATGAGTCATGTTTTCAAAGGTGTTTTAACAGGACTTTCAAAGATGCATTTCAAAGGTACATTTTACTGCATTGAACTTTATATGCATGTACAAGCTTGTGAGAATCAAATCTGTTTGTGCTTGTGAATTGAGCAGTTGCTTGCCCTACCACCTGCAACTTGTGTTTGTGTGCAGTACAGTTTGCATTAGCAGTATAACATGTGCTACATGCACTGGGAATGTTGCAACAAATCTGCATGCAAATGAAGCAGATCTGGGAAAGGTAACCAGAGGCAGCTTAGAAAAGACCGAATCTTTGCTGAAGGTCACCCAACTATCTTAAAAACAGAAGGGAGGAGGGACACAAACATAAAAAAACAGAAGAGGGTGGGGATACCTGGTTGTTAGGATCCAGCCTTCTTCAGTCAGGGCAGTGCAGTGCGCTGTGTCGGAGAATTATGCAGGGCTCTGTTTCAACAGGTCTCCAGAATGACTCAGTGTAAGAACTGACAGTGAGGTCATGTGTATATATATATGTTTTTAAGGACCTATTATACTAATTAGGATATGTTACGTGGCTTAGTATTAGTTAGGCATGCCTGGAGTTACTGGTAAGAGTTCAGCCTTTAATTTTGTGCTGGAAGCAATTTCCCTTCAAGTTTCAGAGATGTACAGCAGTTGTCATTAAAGATTGTAACATATTAAACCCCAAAGCACTGTAAAAATAATGGGGGAGGAAAGCAACTGGAGAAAGCAGAGGCTAATTTATTGTATGATGGGGGCCATACTGACCTAGGAGACTCTTTAATACTCAGTGTCACCATGAGAAGATCCATCATATCAGTCTTTAATACATACTTACCTTCAGTCTGTTCATGTGCATATGTTATATATAAATTAGTAGCTTCCACAACTGGTGATTTGCTGTGTAACTTTGAACAAAGCAACAAAAAAAGTTATTCTTTCAGATCCTACTTCTTTTGCAGACAGGAGCTCCTCCTTGCTCCACCTTCAGGCACTCCAAACTGCTCACTTTTTTTCTTTTTTTTTAATCTTTATTTGCCCTTCTTTCCTGCTCCATCATGCTCAGTTTCCTCTTGTTCCTGCCTTGGCCTCCAGCTCCTGAAGTGAGTTGAGTGTCTTTTCTTGTGCTACTTGCTACATCCTATCTGCACTCTCCCTAATCTTCAGTAACAGTCATTCCCTTACTGATGTAAATCAGAAAGGCTGTTTTTTTCCCTAATTTCTATAGCAAATAGAAAAAAAAATCTCTTTGAAACATCTCTGTTGAGTGTTAGTCTTCAGATAGTGTAAAGGGTGGATAGAGAATTTAGAAAAAGAAGAGATGAGTTAAACTCTTTATCCATGAAAATCTCACCGGAATTTACCTTTGTCCCCTGATCTATAATTCAAATGAGGTAACTTTAATGAAGTCCAGACTCATGGTTTTATAGAAAGCTTGATTGCACTGAAGCCCTGCTGTTGGCTGTTTGACGTCCAGAGATGATATTCAAGTCTATAAGAAAGACCTTGCAGCCCTGGGAGAGTTTGGCCACAGCTCTGTCTCTGCCAGTACCAGGTCTTTGTACTGCCAGATCGTGTGGCAATATGACCACATTTGGGCTGAATTAGCCAGAACATGCAATGTAGTATTTTTTTTTCTCTGATTGTGGAAGGAAAAGAACTACAGGACTACCTGATTGGGTAGAGAGTCTCCTGGACAAATGCATTTTACCAGTGAAATGAGGTTGAATTGATGCCTGTGGCATTTCTGAACAAGTGGTAGGAGCTTTGGGACCCACTTCGCTTTGTTGTAACATGGTGGTCTCATGTTGGCAAAAACTGAGGCCTGGCATTGGCAAGTCCAGTTGTCTCTGCATCATATTTGGCCTGATGTTCTTCCAGGGCAAGACTATCTTGCTTTTCTGGGTGTTTTTTGTCAAGAGTGGTACACCAATACACACCAGACCAAGAACGTAGAGCAAGTGAGTGTAACGTGTGTCTAGAGGATGGATCCCATGAACATGACATGCCCTGCTTATCAGTGCTTGCCATGGAGCTGTCAACTTTGAGCTCTTTCCATTTGAGCTGTGTCTGGTGTTGGCACAGTCTAAGCTAAACTTAAGCCATTTGGATACCAGTTTAGCTCCCTTGTTATTCTTTGGGATTATTCATTCTTCCCAGTCCTGGCAAATGTTACACCGCCCCCCCCCCCCCCCCCAAAGGCTGTTGTTACCCGTCGCCTTTGGTCGCGGGACCGAGTGCCTGTGGTGCTGCATTGCCATGCCGGGGGCAGAAAGCACTTTGTCAGCAGCCCACGCCGGCCAGAGCAATCCCCATCAGTGAGGAGCATATGTAGAGAAGGCCAATTACTCAGATCATCAATATTTATACAGCAGATAATAGTCGTCATGGACAAGATGAATATTGTCACAACAGCACTAGCTGCCGTGGCGGGGAATACAAACTGTAACTCCCGGGTTTCTTTAAACAGGATAATTATTTAACTTCTAAGTGATTGGTGAAAACAGTGTAGGGATTTAATATTCAGTAGTGGCTCACCTTGTAGATTCCATAAATTAACAGAAGTGCCCCTCCTTTCTTGCTAGTCTTGTGTCCCACAGCAAAACCTGGCTGAAAAAATAACCCATGCCATGCGGCTTTTGCTGAAGCCAGCAGGGCTGTGGTCACTGAAAAAGGCATCAGAAGTGACCCTCCCCACACACACTCCTCAAACGAAGCAGCTTGTTTTGGAAATGAGCATTTTGTCCATCATCTGTGGACAGGCAGGTGCTTGTGGCTGACACAGAGACGTGGCTGCACATGCTTTGGTTTTAACCTTTGGTTGTCGTGCAGCATCCCGTGTCCCATAGAGGCGGGAGAGGAGCTCCCCTGCCCGCCAGGCAGAGGGAAAGTCTGGGCGCGGCTTCCTGTTCGCCTGTGAAGGCCTCTCCCCTTTCTGTAGAGGGAACAGTTCCTACCACCCGCCCTTTTTAACCTCTTTATGGCAGCCTCGTCATGCAAAGGTTGCACCTTCAGTGGTGACAACATGAAGGTTGCCAGAGAGCAACTCTGCTGGGCTACTATATTTTAAAAAGAGCATTAAACCTTAAGAGCATTAAACCTACTGTGTGGGACCCATTGGCAACAAATGATTTACTTGTTTTTTGGTTTTTGGTTTTTTTTCCCTCCTGCTTATGAAGTGCTTATGAATAGTTCAGTTTCTTTGTATTTATGGGCACGTCAAACCTGACTGAGTCTTTCAATCCCACCTTCACACCAAACAAAAAAAAAAAAACAAAAAAAACACCTCTCCCTAAACGCCCTGAAACTTTCAATGCATGAGGAACAGTGCACTTAAGTGTGCCATACTTGGTATTGAGAGTTTGAGCTCCCTTGGGTTGATAGTCATTTGTAAGATAAATCACACAGCTTGCAGTTCACAGGACACTATGGTAGTTCAAGCGTATTTTCAGCAGAGTCGATCCACAGAAGGCCTTAAGAACTGCCTTGTCCTGTGGAATATGGATAATGAGGCTCCCTGTGCAACACTAGCTTAGAAGTTGGCCCAGGAGTAAGTGGCGTTTGCAAAAGCCCAGAGACAGAGCCACATAACCCGCCTGTAACAAGCAGGATCTTACTGGTCTTGTACGTCTGCTGCCCTCGCCGCTGTTGCAGGGAGGCAGGTGGAAGAGCTCGCTTCATTTCTTCCCTGCTGAGATTAGGTACCTTCTAGGAGATGTGAGCAGTGCTGAAGCTAGTACTTGCTCTGCTCCCTCTGTATGATTTAAGCCTGATACTCACCCCGATGGAAGCCAGGATTGTGTTCTTCTCTCTGTCTGGGGGAGTTTGATCATGGATGTTTTTCTTCGTAGGTAAACCCATTAGGTTTCCTGGATGCCGGCGCTTCTCTAAATGAATTTTTAATATAAAATAATCAAATATTCATTGGAGCAGGGGCACAGACCCAGATCTTTGCCTTCTGCTCATAGCCACTTTTCCTTTCTGACCTGAATATTGAATTATGTACTTCAGACTAGAATAGGTTCAGCTGGAGGAAGTGGTGGAGTTCTGCTGAGCTCCTGAAGTTCCTGGTACTTAAAACATTCATCTTAGAGATGGGCAAAGAACTTTATTTCACCACATTCACCCTTAGTGAATGAACATTTTCTTCTGTGGATTCTATTCAGGTTCTATGCGAATTCTCCAAATCACATACCACAGACAAATGCAGCGAAGCCTTGGCCTCTGCTTCATGAAGATTAAATTGGACTGAATGTATGTTTGAAGATAATTGTCAGTTTATGTTTTCCTGGTGCATGTGGAGCTGGGGCATCCAGGAATGGCAGATTTGATGCTTAGGATGGTGTTACAAGTGCATAGTTCTTACTGCAGGTGGACCCACTGTTGTAGCTTTGTCTTTCAGCTTTCTCTTAGGTACTGTCCCTTAGCTTTTTTACTGATGTAGTGTGATCTTTACAGAGCGCTTAAGCTTGCTGTTGTATTTATTAACTTCCCAGAACCCCCTTGAGGCAGGCGGATGTGAAGAGATCACTGCAGTTAACACTGCTGCAGGGTTATCTGCAGAGGTGTTAATCCCAGCATCGCAGGACCGCTGTCCTTTACACTCCTCTGGGCAAGGCCGACCGAGTGGAGTGGGCGACTGGTGCTGTTGAAGGGTGACTGCTTCTCTTTGGTGCCAGGCACTGGAGCACCACTGGAGAGACAGTAGATCCAAATAATTCTGCCGTGCTGGTGCAACCAGGGTAAAGCCTTAAGGGAGTTTTGATGCCTAGGAACTTACAGATTCTGTCCTATGTGGTACTGTTCTGTTAAAATAAATTTGAGGAAGAATTGTATGGCAAAAGATAGAGTCAAGGATACGTTGCTATGTAGTTAAGCAGAGCAGAAAAAAAATACATCTTTTTTGCTTCTGGACTGCAAGAGAGTGAAGCTCTTTGCCTCTTTAGGTGGTTTTCATGGCTGGCTTGAAAAGTCATCCGGCATTTCCTTTTGGATTTTTTTTCTACATCTTGATTTTGTCAAGGAATTCAGTGAGGTTTTCCTGTTAGGTGTCATGGAGGGGAAAAGACAAGTCTCCTTTCACGGAAAAAAAAGCCTAGAATGAACAGTTAGGTCTAGGAATGATAGCACAATCTCCCATGAGAATAGTAGTTAGTGTACTTTGTCTTCCTGTTCTTCCCTTGGGGCTTGGCTTTATGGCTGGCTGACATCTCTTCTTTTCATGCTGAGTTCACGTTGAGTTGCTGTTGTGGTTATGGGAGATGTAATCTGGCTGGGAAATACAAGCCGTGTTGGTGAATGGGAACATGGGTCATCCTTATGTTTAAGTACCTCAGGCTAGTGTGGACAGCACTTGGAGACTCTAAAAGTGCTGCCAAATTTTGCAGTTTTTAATGAAAAGGCAGCACGTCCCTTAGCACAGATAGCATAGCTGTGTTAGGTGTTCATTTGAAAATCCAAATTTCAACTGAAACATACCTTTAATTTAATTCTAAACCAGCTTTTTCTTTTTGCTTAATCTGGCAAGAAATAAATACCAGGTTGTCTTCAAATAGTTGAGTCCAGGGCATTTGAGTTTGTTGTAAGGTCAGAGTGCAGGTGGGAGGAGATGTTGATTTGCTTGTCTGGAAGAAGTTATTCTGATGAGTATTTCTGAGAATGGAACTAGACTGGGAAAGAAAATGGGCATAAAATTCACTTCAGACTTCAGATTTTACTTTTTAAAATCAGATTAACCTGCTAAAATAGACATATTGAGGTTGTTTTGACTAAGGCAGACAGTTTATAGAGTTTGTTATTATGCTAGTTTATGGAGCTAATGTATATGTAGGAATGAAAGCTATCAAGTAATAGCTAATTAGTGAGAATTAGTGAAGTAACATTGCCCCCAAATTACATTTTAATAAGCAATCATTTGTTTTTTTTGAAGATGCTGTTGCTGCTTTTAAGCAGGCTAATAAGCAACCCCCCTCCAGAAAAAAGAAAAAGACCTTATCAAAAGTGTTCAGGTGCACAGAAGCTCAGTCCTGTTCTCTCAGTTTCACTGGCCCTTCTCGCTTTCCCTTTTTGTTTGTGGCCTCTCGGAAGCTGCCACTCTCTCTATTTGTGTGACTTCCACCAAAAACATAAGTAACAGCAGTTGAAAGGAAATTCTAAAATAGATCAGAAAATTTAGGACATGTCATGCTGATTTTGAGGTGGTCTTACAAAATAGAGCAGCTGTCACTTTTGAAAGGTTTTGCTGAATCTTTTGAGACTTAACATCCCTCCTTATTGATGGGTCAGGAAGAGCTAGGCTTTCTGCTCTTTCAGACAGCATATTGTGTAAATTTACATTTTCAGCAAGAGGGACTGCATGTGGAACGACCCATTCTTCATTGGAAGGATTTTTGGGGAAAATCTGGCTGAAACCCACTTGTTAAAACAGTTATCATATTCTTCATCCGGCTCCATCAAACTGCTTTACGTAGGAATCACTGATGCAACGAAGAGCCAAGTTGTCTTTGAGACGTCAAAGAAATGAGACTTTAAAGAAATAGTTTATCCATCTGCAAAGTTCACAATGAATAGGTTTTTTGTCATATATACATTTCTAATTATTTTCATATGTAAAACAAATTCATGCTTTTATAATGGTGCTCCAGAATGTCCTTGCAAAAGAGCAGCAATGCTGGTGGGGAGCATTTTAATATGGAAACATTGCTTTTAAAAAAATATTATGCTCAGGGTAGAAATAAATAGCAAAAGGAAAAAACTCACACTTCCATTTCCATCTCAGAGTCCTGATCTGCCGACCTGGTTCACTTTTCTGATACAGGCTCATCTGTAATACAAGAAGGTCTGAGACCTAGAAGGCTGCAGAAGGTAATGTAGAGTTATTTAATCAAAATTTCCATTTGTATGACCTGTTATTTTTTTCCCATACATCCAATCCCAAAAAAGAGTGGTGGTGTTTGGTGAAGAGTGATGGAAGTCTGTCTGCTATGGGAACCATTGGAGCATCCCTCTACAGTTCAGTTGGCTGGCATCTCCAGGATTTTCTGTCTTTTTCCCCCAGCTGCTACCCTTGTGTGTCTGTAATCACTGCTGAAAAATCAGGAGGTGATTAACTCACACCACAAACTTTTTTAGAACAAAACAAACAAAAAAGCTTACCATATTTAGAGGAATTAAGGCTATTTTCCAATACTTAGAATTATATGCCTGCACTGCCACCATGTCTGTTGTTTGAAATTCCTCTCTGTGGTCCATAGGAGAATTTTTTATCTTTTTACGTTGACAAAGAACAACAACAACAAAAAATCATGTGCTGGCAATTTAATAACATGTTAAGTGTTGAATTTTCAAATTGGGAAACAGGTGGCAGATGCAATATTAAATCAGATGGCAAATTAGAATTGGAACTTTCAGTTGGGTCTTATTTTCTGGCACTCATTTCTTTGGTGTAATTTGTAAATTATGATGTACATACTGTTTTACTATCTGCATAGGCCTGTGCATTTCCATGACGTTTACTGTATTCTTTAGAAGGGTTATGTGGTTTGTTTTTTTCTAAAAATGTTTTCTGATACTTTTCTAAAGTATTTGGTTAATGCCTGTGAAGAATATGGTTCTGCTACTCACATTTAAAACACCTGTGTCTTGCACCTGCAGTCTTATTTTGAGGAGCCTGAAAGTGCTCTTGCAAACCTGAGCTAAATTTTGAAGATCAAACTATAAAAAGAATACAGGTGGATAAAACAATCAGCTTTAAAGAGGGGAGCTTTCCTCCCAATATTATGTCACTCCTTGGTATCGCCCTCCCCCTTAATACACATTTTTTTTTCTATGAAACTTATATTCTGTACTTAGATGGACTCTTTTCATCTGTGTGGCGCAGTTGGTAACAGAGGATTTTGTGGGCTCGCTTACCGGCACTGGCCAAACTTTTGCTCCTTGGGAGCATAAGTCCACATTACCTGCAGTCTGCTCTATCGAGAGGGGTTGCTCATTAGAGAAGTAGATTTGTTAACTGGAGATAGGAGAATATCTCTGCACCCATTAGTTCTGTGTCTGGCAGATTATGTATCTGCTAAGTGAGATCCATGGAAATAGGAGATTCAAATAAGTTTTTTATAGCAGCAACTGCATGGCTGGTTAACTTGGAAATATTTCTGATGTCTCATGATAATCACCAGTTATATGTTTCATTGCTGCTTGATGTTAAGATTGGTATGGGTTGCAGTTATGCCTCCTGACTTGCTTTTCCACGTATGTTTTTTTATGAACCAATGCACACTGGTATAGCTGCTAGGAAGGCAGAGTAAGCAAGAACATTCACCCCATTCCTGTTTCCTTTCCATCAGGCCGTTTTGTGTACTAAAATATATTTACTCTGAAAACATCTGTTGAACAAACCTTCTCCTGTGCAGCATGAGCCAGGCATTAACCTTTAGCTGAACTGTGCCTCTTTGGGTAGGTAATGGTAGAGAGCCGTCAAGGAAAAAGGTAGGTGCCCATATCTTATTAGGAAATGAGTCTGGCATACCAGATATAAAAGTATTTCTGAAAGCACAATGCGTATCACATGGTGTGACTGTGAACTCCTTTCTCCAAGAAAGGCACGTTGCCTTGCCTGGTTTTGTTTAGGTTGTGTGTGTTGCTCATGCGCATGGACATGACCTTAATGTTTTGCAGATTTGTGCCTATTTCCGTGTGGTGTCAGTTAGGAGGGAAATGCAGGTACTCTACTGAAGGATGCCTGAGTGGAACAGTGATTACTTTCTGACATATCTTTTCTGCTGTTTCTATGTCAGCAGGTAGATATCTGTGGTACACGTTTTGTCTTTGAGGAGAGTTTAATCAGTAAATGCTTTTGCTTGTGTTCAAGAGGTTGGTTATTTTCATTATTTGTGCAGTTTTTAGGTAATACATAAAGACTTCTGATAAAAATGCAGTTTTTTTCTCCAAAGTTATATAAGCTTTAATGTCTTAAGCTGCATTTTTTTTCCCGTGGTAGGATAGCACAGGATTCTCATCTTTGTCACCTGAGCTAATTCATTACCTCTCTAAATGTTTGATGGCTGTGCTTTGACCTCACGAGTTAGACAAAATAACTGGCCTCCATAGCTGATATCTAAAGTTTTAGTTTTCTAAGAACGGAGCACAATCTTCTTAGATACAACACAACCTTCTCCTGTATTCCCCAAGTTGGGTGGTGCTTTGGAGAGCTTTGTTTTGGAGACAAAGGGGAGGTTTTCAAAAAGGAGCACCACCAGAAGTTGCTGTTACAGTTAGATAAGAGTTGCAAAGAGCCGGTGCACCACAGCTCCTTGAGTTGGATTTATTCTTCTGGCTGATATAAAAGCTTTCCTGACAGGCATTGTTTAACTGGGAAAAGCATCTGTTTGACTGAACCCGTAAGCTTTGGGGTGAGGTGAGAGGCTACCGGAGGTGGGAAACTTCCCCATGGCAGGGGAAACACCACTCTCCCTCCATGCAAAACGTGGAAGATGACAAGTCACGAGCTAAATACTTGGGGACACCATGCACAGGTGTGTTACTGCCATTTTCTCTTTCAGAAATGACTGAGCAAGGCGCATCTTGCCTTGCCCATACCTCTCTTCTGGCATCAACGTAGCACTCCAGTGATAAAGGTAGGACTGGGAGGTTTGGTGCCCACCATGGGAAAGTGGAGACAGTTGTCTTCAACCAAACCAAAGCTAGAAGGGGTGCTAATATGAGGTAGTGTCATGGCATAAGTAGCATGAGCTTTGTTGGTCCTGCAAACCCCCATGCTTAATGCTTTATATTCTGGAGTGCCACCTGCTGGCACTTACTCTATTAGCTCTGTTGTTTTTTTTGCCAGAGGAGAGGAGAGTTCAAATCAAGGTTCGTGGATGTTAGTGTTAATAAAAATAGTATTAATAACATTAAAAAAAAAATTGATTGCTCCATTCTTTTTTTATTGCCATAGCACTTGAGTGCCGTGTTCATTGACAAAGACTTCAGTCTGGCAGGTGGTCTGCAACTTGATGTGAAAGAAACTCTGTTGCAAGCTTTGCAGCTTTAAAAATATCAAGCACAGTGTGAAGGAATGGTTTAATGTGTAGACAGGGATCTTTTTCCAATACTTGCTGTTTTGGGCAAAATATAAAGTCAAGACTTCTGTCTTGACTTCATAAAATCTTTCTGATTATTTCTGTTTTTGGCAACAAATGAAATTACCTTTAAAAAAAAAAAGGTGGGGGAGAGGATCTGTTTGCTTGCTTTTTTGCTGGTAGTTATTCAGCAGACAAAAATTAGGCAAAAATTAGTAAAATGTTGACTCATAGTCAACCATCGTAGTAACAATGATGTCTGTAAAATAGTTCTGAAAACTTTTTGGCTAGAAGGCACTGGGTGCTATAGTTCATAGCAGAAGAAAATCTAAGTTCAGATCTGGGAAACTCATCCTAATCAAGAACTTGTTTTGATGGTCATGAAGAGGTGGTTTTTGAATCTGTGTCATCATGTTGGTTTTCTAACAGTGGGCCAAATCACGGAAGTCAGTATTACTCTTTTGGCATGAGTTTGTCTGGATGCATTCATACTTTCTGTGTTCACTATGGTAAGGCACGAGAATATTACTGTAATGAAAACAGAATAAACATCTTCTCTCTATAATCTGGTTAAGTCTTGTATAGATACTGAAGGCTACTTGCACCCCTTGTGGTCTTAGATAGTATCTTCCACTCCAACAGTTTGTGGAGTTGCATCACAGACTTGTTTTCCTTTCATTTTAGTAGTCCCTACAGCATATTTTGTGATTCATAACTGCTGTGCTATAGTTGGAAATAGAGGATGAGTCTCATAAGAACTTAGTGTCTTCAGAAGTTACTGTTGACTTTGGGGGATGTGCGCATGACATCCTAGAGATGAATGCATTTTTTCAGGAAGCACTAAACTGCCTGTGCTTTTAAAATATAGACTTGTAGGTGCTTAGCAAGAAATATCTCTGAAAACCAGGGACCACATCAGTCACGTAGTCCTTTTCAGGCTTTGAATACACCGTAGGATTTGACTTCTCTGTTGAAAATTTCACTGCAATGAAAGGGCTGACCAATTTCCTTTGCCAAAGTGCTGGTATGAGTCTCTTGCTGATAATTTGGGTATGTTTATTTCATTTGCCTGAATGAAAGAAGAAGTGGTGTGTTGCTGAACTTAAGCATTACAAATTCAGCAGTAGAGCCATGTAAGTGGTACTTCTAGCTCAGTGAAGGGCTGGCTAAATCAAGAAAAAAAAAATTACAGAATCAGTACAAAACACTTTGTATGCACTTTGTTTTACCTTTAAATACAATTCTTCTGAAAAGAAATAGTTAAATTGAAATGCATTTTGAAATTACCTGAAATTTTAATGCAGATGACTATTTCTCCCTAGGCAAAAAAATGATTTTCTTTAATTTGGTCTGAAGTTACTAGTGAATTTGATCCGCTCAAAACTGCCCTACTTTAGTTAGCTTTAACTCAAAATCAAAGTTCCATGAAATCGTGAGACTTGTTTGCAAATTAGAGGCTAAAAAATGGCGTGTTATATCTAACTGTGAGATTTGAGGCTTCTGGGATTCCTCTTTTCAAACTTCTGAAAAAAAGGGGGCTAGAAGCTGGTTTTAATGAATACTGAATTATTTCATCATAGTCATGTGAGCCTGTGGCCACTATCAGGATTACGATGAAATCTGTGAAATCTGGAGCACTGGCAGTGCTGTGGTAGTTGCCTTTCTAAGTTTGCTCTGCTCGAAGTAAGGTGCTTTGCTTCATCTTGACCTTTTGCTTGAATGCAGCATAGCACAGTCCTTACCCAGCGTTTGTCCTCCCTCGCACAGCCAAAAGGTTACAGACTTTGGGTAAGTGCTGACAAATGTAGGTTATTTAATGTGAGGGTGTTGCAAAACCAGCCAGGTTTTGACTGGCAGAAGTATGATGGGTGATGTCTGGTCTAAACTTTGAAATGCACTGTAAAGAATGAAATACAACCTGACAAATCTTGGCAGGTCTGATAAACTGCTTGTAGCTACAGAAGGTGAATGGCTCTTGGAATTGAATACAGCCTCCATGAAGGAAAACGACCCTAGATTTCAGGTAGCGTGAACAAGACCAGTTTATCTTCGTGTGCCAAAGCATCTGAGCGTCCAGTTGTGTGGCTGCCAGAGCAGAGAGGCGAGTGTCCAGCAGCTCTGAGCTCAGTGTCAGGGGACTGTGACTTACCTCAGCCCACTGGAGCGCAGTTGTGCAGATGTGCTGCAGCAGGACCAGCTGTTAGTCCTGGGGTGTGGCTGCTGACCACAAGAGCACTGTTATTGTTAGCTGCGAGATGACTTTGACCTGCCAACTGTGCTAGTTCATTTCAAGCAAAGAGAGACGTGATGCAGATTCCCTCACCCTTTCCTAGGGTGCGTCTGAAGACCACCAAAGCTAACAGGAGTTGTCGTCACATTGTCCCCGGCTCCATGACCAGACAGTGAGAGTTGAGGACCTCTCCTGGCATCAAGCTGTTTATTACCTCTCTGCTAGTATGAAATACTGCCCCTGCTTGAGCAGGGGCCTTGGACTAGGTGACCTCAAGAGGTCTCTTCCAACCTCAACCATTCTGTGATTCCGTGATTCTGCGGTCTCCCAGCAGTGCTGGAGCTTCAAGACTCCGTGTGCAGCCTGCCGAGGTAGTTACAGCTGTGTTGGGAAGGGAGGCTAGGTTGCATTTCCTGTATGTTCCCTTTTGGGGGGAGCAAAGGGCAGCTTGTCTGCAACTATTGACATGCTGAGCCCAAGGCCTTTGAGATCCAGTTCTGCATTTCATACAGACTGGTAGCGTCGTAAGCACGTAAACATGCAGCCAAGCTCACGAGTGTGCGCTGTCCTATTAGCTTTGGTGGCTGGTGGTGGTCCTGGTGCTTAGTTGTGCTTGCCTGACCTGGGACCTTGTGGAAACTTCATCCTCACGGGTAAAAACATGTGCTTTGGAAAAGTGTTGGAAGAATTATTTATTCAGTGTGGCCCAGTAAGTGTTTTTTAAAGGGTTTTACTGCTGTAAAATCAGAGATATAAATTGGGACAACTGATTTATAGAAAATCATCAATTTTTTTTTTATAGAAATGGGAAATCATCAATATGTATGCAGTTCGGGCTTAGTTTAACTCTGCTCATGATCCATATTTGCAGCGGGAGTTGGACTGTTCCCAAAATCCAGGAAGCGAGCATGGTATTAATATTATTAGCTGCCAGAAGTATTACAAGGTGAATGATCACTTTCCAATAAGAAAGGAGCTTTTGGGCCCATGCCAGTTCCTCTTGGGGTTGTCTGCAAACCAGAATGACCAATGCTGTGACCTGGAGCAGCTGCAGCGCTTATCAGGGACTGAAAATGCATGAAGATCACGATTTGTCTGCGTTAGGAAAGGACATCGTTAGCAGTTGACCTTGAAGAGCTGTATCAGTTGGCTATTTGCTGTTCTCTGGTGAAGATGAGCCCTTGGAAGTGGTTCTTCTGTGTTATGACATCAGTTACCCTTTTCTCTTGATGAGTGAGAAGCTTTAATTTCATGTTCTGTCCATTTAGAAAATTTCAGGAGAAAGGTAAAAAGATGAAAATGCTTTTCCTTCCTCCCTCTCCCTGATCTAACCTCCCTGAAATCTTACTCAATTTCCTTACACTCTATGAAAGAATTTCTTTATTAGTATGAGGCCTCTAATGAGCTATTTCATAATTTCTTACTACCACCTAATTTCAATGCAAAACAGATATTTTATTGGATTTCTTGAGTTTTTTTTCTGAAAGAGAAAGAAGCAGCTCCTCCCCACCCCCAAACAAAACAAGCCCCTGGCCAGCCCCTGGTGTGACCACAGTGACAGGAGCTGCTCCTTGATGTGGGTCTCTGCATGGGGGCAGAGCCTGGGGAGCCGCCTGCCTGTCCACGGCAGGAAAACAGCCCAGTCACAGCACTTAAAGCTCCCTGTTTCTTGCGGTAAGTTGAGTTTTCAGTTTGTGGATTGTGTAGGCAATATTTGAAAGATTGCAGTATTGATTCTTTTTTTTCTCTTCTGTTTAGGTTTGGTGCGGGTAGAGTTTGACCTAGTTTCATCAAAAATCGCTCGGTGACCCCAGTGAGCTGTAGCGTGCTCTCTTGTAATAGACTGGCTATTTTAATACTCTAATTCAAGCTGGTTCCTCCTCGGTCACCCACTGACCTATGTCAGTGAGCAGCTTCTGCATTTGAGGTGTATTTAAAATATTTTTTTTTTTTTTGATGATGGCATTTGCAAGTCTAATACGACATTCTCAGGGGAGAGAGGAGAGAATCTTTTAATTAGGTTTCTCTTCAGGTATCAGACAAATTCTGTCAATGGCAGATTAAGCACAAAGCTCTAATGGAAGAAGAAATTTTGTCATTTAACTGATGAGGTGCTTCATGTCACCTCTATCAAAAGGGGAGATAATTTTCTCATTCTTTCTGCATTTTCAATACCACAAATTTCTGTTATATTGTGCTAAATAAAAATCTCCTTTTGCAAAGAAAATGCTGCGTTGCAATTAAGCTGTTACTAAGAGCAAGTCTAGTGACCAAAACTTACTCTTTGCATGACTACTGCTTCTCCTGCTTGTAAGATTGTGAGGTTTTGGTCTTGCTGACTTAATTTGTGACGTTAATTTAAATTAGGCAGGAAACTTCTAAATCTGTCTTTGCCATTCACCTACTCGTTATATTCTGAAGAGAGGTAACTGTTGGTGCTACTTATTTTTAGGGTATGAGAGGTTGACTACTACTCCTCTCACCGCCCCCACCTTGTTCCCCTGGATAGGAAATTGAACAGCAAATGGGTATTTCACTTGGTAGTGGAGAAATCTATGCTTTTTTTAATTCTTCCTTCTTTGGAGTTTAGGAGTGAGTTGGGTATAATTAAGAGCAGCCAATGAAATGGAAGAAATGCTAATGGGGCTGTAGGAGTTGTACTTTTGTACTTCGAAGGGACTGTGAAAATGAGCATTGTCCCTTGGGATGTTCTGAACACCAGGGACTTTATTTCTGAGTTGGAGGGCAACCTTGGAGTTTTATTAGAGGGGAAATTTTCAAAATTGGGACTACATTAGCACTATGATTGAGTTTCATCCTGCCAGGGCACCCCTTGTTCAGAAAGGAGTGGCAATAAACCCCTATCGTTTGTGGCAATAAACCCCTCTGGGACTAATGGACATCGCAGAAGTGGCACGTTCAGATTCATAACAGGCCAGGACCAGGAACTGAGGTGCCTTATGATCTGCCACATTGCTGTGAGTCTGGGAGCCCGAGAGATTCAGATACCTGTAGCTCCAGGGCGGCTTGACAAGTGAACTGTTGGCTTGGTAAGGAGCAGGGTCAGGACTTGCAACTCCTGGGTTCCACACAGACTCATAGAATCATTATGGTTGGAAAAGACTTTCTAGATCATCGAGTCCAGCCATAAGCTCAGAATTTTATTTTCTGTGCAGAAAATTTTATCCAAATATCTAATCTGAACCTTCCTTGGTGCAGCTTGAGGCCACATCCACTCACTGAGAGCGCTGTTGAGGGACTGAGTAGGCCAAGTGGCAGCAAAGCTGTCAGTCTGTTTTCTGTCTCAGTCTTGTTGAAATTAGCACATTTCTGTGGAATATTTTGTTTTCAAGGAGTGTTTCCCTCTAGTGGAGCACTCCACATGAAACTTTCTGACGAGGTCTAGTATTACGATTTTGACTCAGCAGTGAGAAACTGAACTAGTCGTTTGCTGATTTGGCACATTATGAGTGATTTGTAGTGTTTGCTGTTGGAGCAAAGTGTAGCTTATCCTGATCCTATATTTGACCAAAATAAGTTCTTTGGAACCGGGGAATGTAGACATGTCAAAGTGTGCAGATAAAAAGGAGGAACAACACAGCTGGTGAGGAGAAGTGGAACAACATGCAGCATGTGAGTGTCTCGCTTTGCTTTCTGTAACACCTAAGTTTGGTGTTTGCACCTGAGATATTTTTTCAGTCCCCAGAATACAAGTTTGTAATATTTAGTTGCATTCTAGCCCTCTTCTCCCCCTCCCCCCGCTTTTTTTTTTTTTTTTTTTTTTTTGGCCGTTTTTGCTAGGGCTCATGGGTGACAATTTCTAATGTAACGGCCCTGGGTTACTGCACTGCAACCAGACTGCCTTCTCATGATTGCACCTCCGGTCGCCAGGCTGCCAGAGCACCAGGGAGAGAAGCCAGCTTCTGTCGTGTTTGGTCTGTACAGCTGAGATCTTCCAGAGCTGATTCTCCAAGCTCCCATCGGCTCCCCTGGCTGTGATTCAGAGGATGTTGTGGGCTCATCTATTACAGTTTCACTCAGCTTTATTTTCCATGGCTGTGTGCTGCTGTCAGTGTGTACACCTCATTCTCATCTTGGCCAATGCTTCACCGAGTTGAGGGAACAGTGCCAGCTTGCACTTGCTAAGAATGCAGCCAACTCCAAGTGCTTTTGTTTTGCAATATTTTTGTGCAAATCTGAATAACTGTATGGGAAAGGTATAGACTGATTGGCCTAGAGGAAGGTATCTGGCAAATATCTTAAGTCCAGAGAGAAAACCGCATTACCTTTTGTCAGATCGTTAGCTTTATATCCCTGAAAAAGGCATAGAATCTCTCAGTTGTGCTCTACATGATGGATGGACTTTGTTCTTTGAGATATTTTATTAAGTTCTAGATCACAGGTGCTCATGACTTTCCTGGTTGATGGGAAAGGTAATGTGTGCAGTGAAAGCCACAGAGCATGTTAGGCACACCATGGAGATGCTGTTGCTTGGGAGAGATGGGGACAAATGTGTGTTTTTATGTCATTTGTTGATTCTGAATCTGCCCAGAAACTTTCACCAAAGTGAAGTTCTTGTCCTGAAGTTTTTATTGTCCAGGAGCTTTGAGGGATGCCAGGTGGTTCTTGCATGACCTTGGACTGAGTGCCTCATCTGTCAGTGCTTCTTTTCTTAGACAGTCAAAGGATGTAATGACAATAATGCTTCTCTCTTAACAAGAGTGTTGCAATGAATAAATTAATTAATCTGTGTGCTGTTCTCAGTTACTATGGTAATTAGTGCTACAGAACAACCTAAAAATAAATAGGATCATTTAGTGAAGGATATGCAGGGGATATCAGGTGGCACATCCTGGGCATCTGCAATAACCTAAATACATTATTTTTCAAGAATAAATTTGTTGGAAACATGCATGGGTACTGAATTTTATGGTGGAATATATTCCTTCTTGTTTGCTATGAATTTGAAGCAACTCTAGCAAGCATTTCCTTTCATATCTGTAGGCAGATGATTCTTACAGTTAGTTCCCCCTTTGAGAACAGTTGTCTTTTTCCCCCTATATCTCCTTTCCAGCCTGAGGGTACCTAAACAAATGGATCTTTCTCCATCATAAATCATACATACTCTGTAACACTGTCAAAAAATGCTTAATGTGTTTGGGGAGTTTATGTAATGAACCTTCCTTAGAAAGGGGACATATCATCAATGCACTGCCTTGCTAAAAATGTGTTATTAACCTTGCCATAAAGCAAGTGTGCAGCATTAAGTATACACACAAGTCTCTGAAGTTTTGGAAATTTCCAGTGATCTGCTCACTAAATTCCACAGGCATCATTAAAAATAAATTTTGCAGGCTTTCATGTTAATACAATTCTGGACCCTACTAAATTTGGAAATATGTATGAAGATAAGATAGCTCTTGGTTCTGCAGTGGAGTCAGAACCCCTTGAAGTCTGTGGTTTCCACTGCTTAGGATCTCTGGGGCTGTCCTTATATAGCAAATTTGTTTGTTAGTAGGCAATGATTTGCCATTATTTGGTCTCTTACTTCTATCCAGCTCTTCTCGCTCATCCATGGATGTTTAATGTCTGTCTCTTTATGGTACCAACAGGGTTCCAAAAATAACTGTCTTTTCTGGCCTGGCCAATTTGGGACCGCTCCCTAGTTATGGCTTGTGCAGAGCTTTCTCTGAAGCAAACATAATATCAGTGTGACCCCTTTGCTGTTCACCTCCTCTTGCTGCCTGTGGTTGTGTCACGCTGGGTGCAGCGACCCTCTTCTGCTTACCTCAGGCACCTCCCTGGACTAGACTGGGTTGGGAAGCTAGGAATTGCGGGAGAGCAAGGAGCGCCATTGCCCCCTGCTCTTACATGGGAACAGGAAGCTGTCACCACAGTGTACTAAAGTGTCGAGCTCGCCCAACAGGCGAGTTTGGAGCCCTGCTGAGGCCTCTGGCAAGGTGCTTGCAGCATAGCCAGTGTGACTAACAGTTGAAAGGCCTGGTTTATTCCACACATGGGCTTGTGTGCCATTGCTCTTGAACTACAGCATCCTGTCTTGAATCCTATTCCAGACAGCAGCCCAGATCCCCAAGGAGGGGCTTTCTGTCACACTCTCAGTCATTTGGGTTTCCCATGGTGTCCCACCGCAGGGTTCCTCTGCTCTGCACGTTGCTCTCGGCTCTCCTCTCGCAAGAGCTGTCCTGTCTCCTCTGGTGAATCTATCCTGTCTCCTCTGGTGAATCTCTTGTTGTCGTGGGCCGCATAGCTGGTGTGGGAGCCACAGCAAGTGCAAGGGGCCACCAGGGAGAGGAGGGGACGCGGAGAGGTTTGCTGGTACTTCCTTAGCAGATCTGTCTGATCCTGCTTCCTTTGCTGCCGCTTCACCTTTCTGACACTCGTGTTTTGGAGCTTGTGGATTTTCATACCCTGCTAGTTTTTATTAATATTGCTAGTTAGATCTCACCCCTGCAGAGCTTTCAGTTGTTGTCAGATTCATGCCAGGCAGAGTTATTAATCACCGTTTCAGATGTTTCTGTCTTATGTGGGGTTTCATCGCCATGTGCCCCCAACCTTCCCTTCCACAGGCATGTGCATATCCACACGCATGCTGTTTCTGCTGCGGAGTTCTAAAGATAGCCCTGCCTGTCTGGCTTTTTCTTTTTCTTCTCTTTTTTTTCTCCCTGTCAACAGTCCCCCCCAGCTGCTACTGGCTGCTGAGCACAAGTAATAGCAGAACGATGTTTGTGGCTGGTGCTGAAGTCAGCAGTGGCCTCCTGTGCAGCAGGGCTGTCTCCTGGTCTTTGCGCTCTGAGCTCTAAGAGGAGACCGGTTTAGCTCTGCTTTGAAGGCAGTGTTTGTGCATGGGAGCTGAGTCCCTTCTGCTGCTGCGGGAGTGTGCTCTTCATGAGGTCAGTGCCCTGTCGACAGCGGGGTCTGCTGGAGTGCGAGCTCCCAGAGTAGCTATTAAACTGCTAGAGAAGGACTGCGAGCACTCCTGCAGTTCTTGTTTTCTTCCGAACTATGTACAATGACATGAATTAAACAGATATTGTGCAGTTAAATTCCAATTGTATATGGCAGATGTGTGTTATTTTCTTCTTCATCTTTCCTTTTTTTCAGTGCAAGTATGTTGTAGGGCTTTCAGTATAGCTGGAAGTAAAATCACATCATGACCATCAACAGAGGTACCCAACCTTTGAGCTAGGGAAGCTCTTCACTGTCAATAAAGGCCACAGGGTTACGTGACTGTGGCTACTCTTTAACTCATCCTTAGATAAAGTCTTAAAGAACCACATTAGCCCCTCTGCTTATGGGATGTTACCACTGCTCTGTCAAAACACATCTCTGATCATAATTTGAGGCCTTTTAGGGAGAGAAGAAATACCTGGCATAGGTGTATGAAGAACGCTCCCTTGTTATTCCAAATAATGTATGTAACTGTTCTTTAAAGCAAGGAAAGAAGAAAAAATCACTTCAAGGCACACAGTTGGAAAAGACAGTTTTGAAAATTCAGCACTAAAATAACTGTCACTAGAACAGATTCTGTGCTAGCCTGAACACTGTATGTCATGCATGTGGGTGCATATGTCATTTTAATTTGACTTCATAAATAAATAAATCTGTCTCTCTTTTCATTTTTTTTTTTAATCTCTTAGATTATATTAACACTTTAAAAACCTCACACTGTTGTAGAAATACTTCACAGAGCAGTATAGTGTTCAAACAGGCTAATATCTTCTTCTTGTGACCATTTTTTTTCTTTATCCTTTGGTACTGTTTGCCTACAGGTGACTTTCATTTTATTCTTCAGGTATTTTAATACCTCATCTCTTTCTGTCCTAGCACTGATCTACTTACTATAAGGCCATCACTGTGCCAGGGATAAGGGGCTTGATAGTCTCCTGTGTGTATGACTCCTGAACAAGGATATGAGGTGAGAAAAATGAGCTTGATCCCTATCACATTCACATTGATACAAATGGGTTTAACTTTAGCACTGCACATGGAGAGAGATGGCTATAAATGACAACTAAATGAGGTCAGAGAAGTTCACCAGTCAGCTCATTGGCATGCAAAATTCAGAGGGCCGATCTTCCATGCAGAGACACTGATTTATCCTGACTCAAGGACTATCTCTACTCTGTTCTTAAACTTAAGCCTCATCTTTTGAAATTCTAGGCATCAGAGCTTTCTCTGGTTATTATACTTCAATATTTATATATTTTTAGTAGATAAGCAGAAACCTATGACCATCTTTAGCAAGTCATATTTGCAACTTTTAGTATTTGAGCTGGTCCTTGGCATGGGAAGGATGGATGCACGGCTGTGAAATGGCTGTTGTTTGAATGTTTCTGTGCAAAACACAAAATTCCTTGATTGCATTTGCTTGATGACTGGAAAATGGATACGATTACTTGAATGATCCCTTCATGAGTTCCTAGAACTCATTTCTAATCTGACTTGTGTCTTGCCTGGTTTGTAACCAAGAATTGCCTTGCACTGTGAATAGTTCTCTTCTCCAACTTTCTTTCTGTTGGACACCTGTCCAGCCAGTTCAGTGATTCTTTCAGCCAGCTCTCGTTGCACTTGACTGAATCATAGAGATGTGAAGATGTTAATAGTAAGGCAAAGATAAGGGGAAGATAAAACCTTTCTTCATTTTGTGTTGCTTTGCCCTGTGTGATGTGTGCCCGAAGGCTCTCTGCAGCCGCAGTGTTAGGCTGTCTGCAAGGGCAACATTCCCTCATGCTGCCTAAAACACCAAGTTGATGCCTTAGCGCTCAGCACCTTGTGCAGAGGATGGGCTGCACAGACTGCAGCAGGGTTCCTACTGGCTGGGGCTCTCCTGGCCACGGCCACCGTGCCATGTTTAGACACAGCAGCCCCGATGTCCTGTTCTTAGGGCCGCCACGTGCCCTTTCCTTCTACAGCAATCGCCCAGGTTTCACGAGCTCCTGCTTTCCCACCTTGCGCTCCTGCTCAGTCCCAGTCAGTATTGTGGCTACATGAAAAGCTTTGCGAGGCAAAATCTGCTGCTCACAGAAACAGCAGCAAAGCCTGTTCTACCACTCACTGATATCAGTCATGAACATCTGAAGAACTGATGTGCACATTTTGTTCTCCTTACTCAAAACTGCCAGAAGCGGGCAGTGGGACAGTGTGGTCTGGAGGCCTTTTCTGCACTGCAGACTCCACCTCCAGGACCTTTTTTCTTGAGCCACTCTATTTCTGTTCTACTAATGTCACCTGTTCAGTGGTGTGTTGCAACCCAGTTGCTATGATCTGGGGAAGGAGAGCAGAAAACGAATTCCATGAAAGGGAAAAAGTCTTCCAACAGCTAGAGTCCTCAAGTGTTAGCTTTGTTTTGGGAATAACATTACCATGGGAGAAATTCAAAGGTCTCTATGCAAATATTTTGGGTTGTCTTTATTGTACTGTTTGGAGACAAACTCAGACTGATACTTCATCAAATACAGCATGGAATGCAGAGTGAAAATACCTTCATATTTATTATGCACTGGAATGGCAAAATCAAATAGACCTCCCAAGGGAAAAAATACAGCTGCCTTTTTGCATAGCTCTAAGAAATCAGTGGGCAAATGCAAAGAATCATCTTACAATGATGAGTGTGGCATAAGTAACAGTCTGCCTGTGATTCTGTGTGTTAAGGTTTGTTTCTCGTGGTGTTCTGCAGTCCTAGGTCTAAATGGAGTCTTTTATCTTGGATGAGAATTCCTCTGATGTGAAGGATTGTGTTTCGGAGAGCCATGTCCATGAACTGCATAATGAGGCAAACGGTTGATTTTTTTGAAAAAACAGGCCCTCCCTTTTTCATTGCGCACCAATGTGGATTTTGGAGTATAGTTACTCAGCTTCTCATTGATGCACATATTTTAAAGGCGTAACTTCAGAATACTGTGGAAATGCCTCTTTTTCTTCCTTTTTTTTTTTTTCTCCACCCCTAACTTGTACACATGCACTCAGACCTAGTGTTTGAGCCAAATAGCTAGAAATCCTTAGGGGTTTAAAAGATTAAATGAGAATGATTGCTAAGATGCAGGAAAGGGCCGAAAAGCTTTAAAAATATGACTAGCAGTAGGTGCTGAGGGTCCTGCTTCATGAACTGTAGCCTCTGATTCCACAGGTATAAAACCAGCTGCAGGTGGAAGACGGGTGGTGATTTTGTAACTGCAAAAAAGAAGGGAGCTGTAGTGAAGGTGGCAGTGAAATTTTGACACTGAATATTCTTGCAGTGCTAATAGAGTAATGCATACTTGCGAGTTGAAAATTTAATCTTTCTGCTGCATTATGAGGATAGTCCCAGCTTTTATTTACCGTCAGCTAGACTTTTATTTTCTTTCATTGTCCTCTAAGTAACCTGTTCGCTTGTATTTTTCCATTTGCCTCAGATACTGGAAGATTCAAGTCGGAGGTTTCCCGCAGCCTTCCTGAGCGTGGTCCTTGACTCTGGGAGAAGTAGCAGTGGGAAGAGGGGCTCTGCTGCCCAGGTTTCGGACCCTGTGGTGAAGCTCCTTGCTAGGCTCAGGGTGTTCCCAGTGTGGGCCACCATGGAGACACTGTCGCAGGACTCTCTGCTGGAGTGCCAGATCTGCTTCAACTACTACAGCCCCCGCCGGCGGCCCAAGCTGCTGGACTGCAAGCACACGTGCTGCTCCGTGTGCCTGCAGCAGATGAGGACGAGCCAGAAGGACCTGCGGTGTCCCTGGTGCCGCGGGATCACCAAGCTGCCGCCGGGCTACTCGGTGTCGCAGCTGCCCGATGACCCCGAGGTCATTGCGGTGATCGCCATCCCCCACACCTCAGAGCACACGCCGGTCTTCATCAAACTGCCCAGCAACGGGTGCTACATGCTGCCCCTGCCCCTCTCCAAGGAGCGGGCGCTCCTGCCGGGAGACATTGGCTGCCGCCTGCTGCCCGGCAGCCAGCAGAAGTCCCTGACGGTGGTGACAATCCCGGCGGAGCAGCAGCCCCTGCAGGGCGGCGTCACCCCGGAGGCGGGAGCCGAGGAGCAGGACCGGCGAGGCGTCGTGAAAAGCTCCACCTGGTCAGGCGTGTGCACCGTGATCCTGGTGGCCTGCGTCTTGGTCTTCCTGCTGGGCATCGTCCTCCACAACATGTCATGCATTTCCAAGCGCTTCACGGTGATTTCGTGCGGCTGAGCCAGGGCTGCTCCCAGAGAACTCTCGTGGGCTGATCCAGGGGTTGGGAAGGTGATGGTGGTGGGATCAAGGGAGACAATTCGCTGCGACTTTGAGCAGTTACTACAGAACGCTTGACACGCAGACGGCTGCTCCTTGGGCCGGTGGCAACACTACAAGGTGGCACGGGAGGCCCCTCGGCAACATGGGGAGGAAATGGTGTCGAGCGTCTGATGGTAACGGCACTGAGGAGGACTGCATGCGTCACCATAATCATTTATCAAAGGGACTGTAATTTACAATGATCTTTGTCATGTTGCGAGATTAAAGATATCTATGTAGCTGGTTATACTGTAAAGTATATGGTGTGAGCTCTTCTCTAAACACAGTAGATTCAAATCAAAATTGCTCGATGTAGAATTAAGAGAGAGCATTGGTGTGTGACTCAGTAAAGTGTTCAGTACCCAATCCACACATGCATTGTTTTTTAATGGGGGGAGGGAGGCTTGCAAAAACAAGAAATCATTTAGTTGGTAAGGCATTTTATATGTTTTAAATTACACATTAATTAAACTAAATTAGAAAGTTGTACAATAGTTTTTAAAAGGAAATATTTTACAAGCAATCGTTTTGTTCCATGGTGTGTTTTTTGCCTTTCTCTGTCTCTTGGGTTTTTTTTGTTTGTTTTTTGTTTTTTTTTTTCTTCTCACCTTTAGGGGAGCTGTACTTCCAAATTGTTTTATTTGATGGAGGATCCAAGCAGAGAAGCAAAGTGAGCTAGGAGGAATACCTAAAAATGCAACCAAAACATTTCTGCCTAACTGGCTTCACAGGAAGGATGCCTTTGAGTGGTAAACACTGGATGTGCTGTTTTACCTCTGATCTGTCAGCAGGCCTTCCCGAGGATCTGGCCTTCATCATAGGGATTAGTGAAGATGTGGGTCATGAGAAGTCCTAGGATTCCTTCCTGCAAGAGCATGATACCAAAATGTTCTCTTTTTTCTTTTTTTTTTTTTTTTTTCATAGAGATTGGTTTTGTTTTGTTTTTGAGAGTTTTACCTCCCTCTCTTCTAGGAGGTGCAACTGTGTACCTGTGGATGGTGTAAAAGAGAGCTTACCTCAAGGAAGCCTCAGCCTCTGGCCTCAGACCGAGGTCGCTTCTGTGCCATCATTTAATAGCAGGCTGGGAGCAGAGCCCAGGCCAACCTAAACCTCTCCTTGGGTTGTGTTACCCCTCCTAAACCACTGTGGCTGTTCTGGTGTCAGAATGTGTATGTGAGCATAACTGAGCCCTTTCCACATTTCAGTGATCTTGGGACATATGTACATACTGACTGATGTGAAAAAGGACTGCAGAATACTCCTCTCTACCTGTGAATCCCAGTAAGCCCCCCAGTAATTTGCAATTCATTGCTTGGAAAGAGCCAAATTGCTGTACTTCCTCTTCAGTAGCGCCTTGCACCATAAGCAGTCCCACTAGCTTCAGTACAACTGCTTGTGAAGTGGAGCTCAAAGGGAATTTGAGCATTTGGCAACTCTGAAAGCTCAATTTTGTGAGATTTAAGGATCAGATCAAGGGGCACATGACACAGATCTTTAATGAGGCAGAAAAAGCTATTGATTTGCACTGATTCTTTTTGCAAGTACAAAGTGTGAACAGTTGCTTAGGCATGACCTCCCTGAAGAATGTTCTCTTGTCTGCTGCTAGTGCTCCTTCTCAATTGGAGATTGCTCAATGCCATGTTGTAACACCAGGAAACAATTTTGATTGTACAGTGCCCAAGTTAGTTAGTCCTGTAGAAGAAGTTGGTGGTTTTGTGGTTATGTCACAAAATGAAATTTTTGGTTCACAGGACACATCATTCTCCACTAGAACTTCCTACTGAGAATATACCTCTTCCTTAGTGATAGACTTGTTCCCGCTCCAAAATCACTGTTTTCTTCTGTGATTTCTGTTAATTGAAGAATAGCATATATGGTGCTTAATCATTATGGTGTATATGAAGTCATGTATGGAGAGGAAATTTTGAGTACATTATGCTGATTTTTATCTACTGTCATTTGTACGCGTAGCACAGCAAAAAAGCAAAACAAAAAAAGAACAGTACTCCTCAGATAACACATGTTCAATGCCTTTTCTCGTGCAAGGCCCATGTGCAGTATGCCTTGAACCTGACTTAGAAGTATTGTAATACACTGACACCTCTCAGCAGCATGCTCGATTGGGTTGCAGTAGGGAACAACAGTAGTTCCAGAAGCGTGTGTTGTGAACTTGTTAATCTCTTGTCACCACTAGGTAGCCAGATTTCTACTGACATCCACGCTAACCTGCTTCTTGTGTAAAGAAAATGAACTAAATCTTGCCTTTTATAAGACTCTTAAAAATGTAACCAGATACAGGATTCAACCCTCTACTGCCTTATTCCCTAGTGGTAACTTATGCTTGTGCCGGGAGCGGAGAGCATTGCTGGAGGGTGCATTGAAGCATTTTACACCAGTGTCTGCATTGGTCAGAGTGGTGAATGGCTGCGCGGAAACGCAAAGTAGTCAAAGAGCAGGTCCCAGGAATACAATATTAATTCCGTTAACCTCCTCCTGGCTATGCCATGCCTGCCACAAGCTCTTGAGCTCCCTGTGGTGCCGCAGAGAATGGCCGCCCAGAAAGCTGCCTGCGTGGAGAGGGCAGTAGGAAGGAGCAATCAGAAATTAGGTTAAAATACCACACTGCAGAAACACACTCATTCCGCAACAGGCAGAGCTGAAGTTCATCCGGTATTAATGACGTAAGTATTATAGTAGCAGAATACCATCCTGTGTTACGTAGCACCGTGCATTGTTCTGTTCGTATGAATTTCCTATACTTTTAGTGCCTGCTGAAATGCATGTTTGACCTAATTTCTGATCCAGACACTTGCCTGCTCACAGCCTTGTGTAAAAGCAATAAGTAAAACCTCAAGATTTTCGTTCGTGTGGGCGCGTGTATGTTAAATTTATTTTTAATAGGAGTTCTGGAGATGTTATTTTGCTTCAGACTGTGACTCTCATTTTAAATTTGCAACTGCCATATCACGTTGGATCACGTTGCTTTTTGCTGACTCCTGTGCATAGAAGTGAACTAGGTAGTTTGTTGTAATGTACAGTGTTAAAATGTTTCTCAAGTATGTTGATTGTCATACTACTTTAAAAATGCAGTGCTGCAGTCTACCCCATTTCTTGGTCTAGTACCTGGCATTAAAAAGTGATACTGCTGTATATGCATCTTTTTTTTTTTTCTTTTTTAACCTTTTTTTGCCTTTTTTTAAAACATTTGTTTGTGTAGTTTTTCCCCAGGATAAAATGTGAACCTGAAGGAAATCCGAGGTATACACACATGGATACTGATTCTGCATCAAAATCATCAGGTCCTGGGTTAGTTTTTGTTCCCTGGGGTCTAATAGGCAATCACTACCCAGTTCTACCAAAAAAAATGAAGGCAACTTACTGTGATATAGTACTGTTTGACCAACCAAAACTTATAGTAAATATTGTTGCAGGAAATTACAATGCACCTGCATTTTTAGAACAAATTTACTCTGTATGGATGTGTATTTATTTGCTTGTTTAATGGAAAGGGTGTGTGTGTTGGGGATCCTTTTCTTTTCATTTTCCTTATTCTTTGTTTAATTTTTTGGAAGATTCCAGCTTCCATTTTTCTGCTTGTGCTTTCCTGGCAAACAGACTTTAGGATTCACTTTGTGAAATTTTGTTTAGTGAATTTTAAAAATTCAAAATATGCAATTTTGGTATGCAGGATTTTTTTAGGAAATTATGTGTTCAGTGATTGTTCATGCTTAACCAAGATGTAAAGGAGCCTGGATGTTTTGTATACATGGAGCAATCATGAGTCCAAAGTTTCATCTTTATTAATGAAACTCAATCTGAATAAAACATGAGCAGGAAAAGAGTGCTATCAAGTGAATTATGGTACCTGTGCTACTTTGCCATGAAATGGAGAGCGTGGATTGGAATTTGTCAGAACTGCTGTGTGTTTTTTGAGGGGATGGCTGAAGTTTGACTCAGATTTGACTCAGTGTTGACTCAAAGTGTATGTTGGGATGTGGTAAATGGGAAGGCTTTTTTATGGTATAACTGCCTTGGAATACAGAATTATGGCTGATGACTACTGAAGATTTATTATTGTTAATATTATTATTATTATAATTATTATTTACATCAGATGATTTAAAAGTTTTAAGTGAACTTGTTGCTTTTGGAAGCAGGGGAGTATTGGCCTTGGCTTAAGCATGTGCTGTACGGCCGGGCACATTGGCTCTGGCGTCCCCCTTGAGCCCTTCCTCCCAGTCTTGTTAGTCATGCCGGAGCCCTGGGCGGCCAAGCTGCCTGATTTTACAGGTGCTTTTTGGGAGTGGAGATGGGTGACCTTGCACAGGGTTTGTTACATTCACTGCGAGGCCCTACCGCGACCAAACGGTTCAGATGCAGTTTTCGTTCTGCTCTAGGGTGTCCAGGCAGGAAAAGCTCCAGGCAGCCCATGTACTGTATGAGCTGCTTTGAGCCTCCCTCTCCTGTGGGTCTTTTCACGTAAATGCCAATGAAGGGAGGACATTTCCCTGTCCTGGCCGTGGAAAGGAGCCGTACGTGACAGCCACAGCCAAAGGGTCCCGGGACCATGGCCTACACTCGTGAGATGCTGTGAGCCCTGCAGGAGACCTTCGCCTGTTCAGTGAACACAGCCCCAGCTGGGTTTAAAATGCTTCCACCAAAAGCCTGGCTTGAAATTTGTTTCCGTTTAGGGCTTTTCTAGGGGTAGGAGGAAAGGGAGGGAGAAGGTGCATGGCAGCAGATGTGTCGCACCATCACCCAGGAGGTTACTCAAAGCATCTGCTGGCCCTGAAAATGTAGGTCCTTCTGTGAGAGCCTCACAAGGGCAAGGTGCCGTTGAAATGCTGCCATGGATTTACAGCTTGCTAGTGACCTTTCCGTTGCAGGACACTGTCCGTAGGCCTGACAGCTGGGACCATTGTGTGCGCTTTGTCACTTTACCTCTTGCCTGCTCGTGTCAACAGACAAGGCTGCTTGCTTCGTCTAGCTGAGCAGCTTTGCAGACCTTTCCCAAGCCATGTCCTGGCCATCTCTCGTTTGAAAGGGCTTACCTTCCAAGTTGGGTAAAAATGAATGTGTAAGATTTATTCAGAAAGTGCATTTTTCTTCAAGCATTTTCATACGCTTCAGTAAACTTTATTTTAATCCGAAGTAATTTGATAATTCTTGCACTAAGCACGTTCCTGACTGGCAGAGGCAGTTCTGAGAGATTAGGTGAGAACCACAGCCAGAAGAACATTTCCTGTGTCCTGACCATTCCACACTCCCCGTCAGACATACATACTCCCCTCAGCTGCGCGACACTGGAGCACCACCTATGCATGGGGATGAAAACGGGATGCATGCACGTTTTGCACTTGTCATTTCTGTCAAATTGTATCTCAAAAATATCTTGGCTGTGAAACTTCAGATTTTGTTGCTCCTTCCAATGCTCTGAGCTGGAAGCTGCCTGTTTGAAAAGTGCAGTTTTTTGCCTAATTGGAGAACGACTGGGAATGTTTTAGTATGCTGAAGCATCACTGAAGCTCAGGACTCAGAGATGCAAGCTGAACAGAAGTTTGCCAGGGAGAAGTTGTTTGGACTGAAAAAAAAAAAAAAAGTGGCCAAGTGCTGAACTCTGTGTGGATGTGTCACATACTGTTTAGAGTGAAAACTTCCTTTATTTGCATACGTGTTGACTGAACATAGGGGATGTGTGTGGCTGTCTCCCAGGATAAATAAGGAAGGTGACTGCCAAAGCTGGTAACACGAAACAGCTGAGGAGAAGATTTATTGAACTTACTTGATCTGAGAAGCTAGGATGAGGGTGGCTGGTTATTTGGTACAGGTATTGTATTTGGTTTACAGGAAATAAAAATATAGGATGAAAACAAGGGTTTGTAGCTTTCTGGTTCTCAAAGTGAGGTAAATGGAAGAACTGAGGAATCTGAGCAAGTTGATTCTTAACTTATCCATCTTGAGAATTAGGAAAAGTTGTGTTTGCTGTCACTGTGCTAATCAGTTCCTGAAAACATGGACCTGCAGACTCTGTCTGCACTGACTAGGGCTGAATTACTATGATTTATATATACCTAAGAGAAATCTGAACTGGCCTCAAGATCTGAAAAATCCTCACCCTGCAAAGTGGTTCGAATTTGGGTTGACATTTCATATGTGAGTTCCCCCATCTGACCTACCTCACCTCTAGTAGCTGAGTGGTCTGTTGCTATGAACGACCCTGTTCTATCTGTCTGAAACCCTAATTTTCCATAATATTCAAATATGCTACCTAGTTCTTTTTAACCTGAAGTGAGACTAAAGACTCTCAGCTATTACTTACTGTTAAATGTGTGATCTCACTTTGAAGTGCTAAAGCAAGGTGGACATCCAAAGCAGCTTCTCAGGTGGTAGAAATGCAGAGCCAGCTATGAGAATGAGCAGCAGCTCAGTTCCCAAGCATGGCTAATTTGCTAACTGAACTGCAAATGATTAATTTCTTGCTTAAATTATTTGGAAGAATGGTCACAGATGTCTCCGGAAGATTTGTTCAAGAAATGCACTTAAGTATTTTGGGGGGCATAATTCAGGAAAATATGCAAACTGATAAGGCACTTAAGCATAAACTGTCTCAGAAAGCTGAAGGGATTTGGTCGTTCATGATTAATACCTTTTTTTTTAAATAGAGATGGATTTTACACTTAGATATTCATTTCATGATATTTGGCTAGTCTACATGGTTCTTAAAGCATATGTGAAGTAATAAAATTTGCTTCGGGGAAGACTTTTTATTGCAGTTTGAAAACAGATTGACTAGGAGATTCTCTGTAATCTCCCAAGACAGCTGTTTTCAAGTCTTTGAATGTAAAACCCAGATATTTCTGTAACTCTTATTTTTAATTGCTCTTCGCCAAGAATTCTTAGCTCGTGGGGGTGGGGGAAGGTACACACTCCAAACCCACACCAGAAAAAATACCCCGAGTGTCCACAATGATAGTGGTTTAAAAAAAAATACTCAAGAGAAATAAATTGAATCCTAATCGCTTTTTCCTTCTGTGTTGAAATGCCAAGGGATTTGCTAAACCTACAGGTTGACGTGGCTGAATCCCAGCTTAATGATCATATTTGCTGAACTGGGTAGCTGCAGTGGATACATACCCTGTGCTTCCTTTTTCTTCCTCCCCTCAGCTGGTTTAGAGGAGACAGGATTTGGACAGTTGTAGCTGGATTGAAGGGAGTGATAAGAGCTGCAAAATGTTACCAGCAGGAAGTGTAGTTCTGTGATAAACAAGTAATTGCAACACTGAATGTCTTTGGGCAGCCATCCAGGCAGAACAAGCAGGCAGCAACTCCAGCAGACCCATGGGATCTAGAGGAGCCTTGTCAAGAGCAGTAGATACATGGGGATATTTTTTAATACACTAGATACTCTCTGTATTTGTTATTGCTGGTGCCTGGCATATTTGGGTTAGGGTTTTTTCTTCTGCCCTTTATAACAAGAAGGGACAAATCCTAAAAAAGCCCTTTGCATTGTTTCCTTACTAGGAGACCCTTTCCTGTTACCCTTTTCTTCTGCCTGTTACTTAGTTTGTTCTATCTCCCATAGACTTGCATAAGTTAGAAGAAACTCTCTCTTTATAAATGAGCAATTGCAAATTTCAACCGCATTTTCTTTGATGAACCTGCTTACGAGTTTCCACAGTATAAGGAGCATCTCCAGGCCTCTGTGCAAAGTCTGACTTGTAATATCCCTTTGTCTGCTGCCATTATTATCAGTGCTTGTTTAAACATATGCTGGGTCTATGTACCTTTCAAAACACTGTAGCCCTAACATTTTTGAAAAGAGCAAGAGCAAAACAAACTGGAGACTAGAAATTATTTCTGCAGTTTATTCTAGTGTATCAGTGGCATTAAATCTGTGGCTATTTTCTTTGGAAGGAGGGAGGGAAGGAAGAAGAAAATCCATATTCATGATTTGGATTAGGTCTGCTGAGTTTCAATATGTATGTATGTGCTTCTGTTTTGTAATACCTCATAAACCTTCTAACAGCTGAAAACTGCAATAGCACCAAAATCTTAATGAAATGTCACATGCTGCCTATTAGATCTGAAATGCCTGCTGAAATGTGCAAAGCCTGGACTTTCTGGCTTGTGATCACACAGGGTACTTACTGCATGTGGCATCAGTTTCGATTATCAGTTCTCTGAGATCAACATCAGTTCTTAACGCTTTATTTAAAGCAGTTAGTGGACTCAGTCTATGAGCATCTCTGTGATGTGTAATACACGCAGTGGCAGCTCTCCTTTTATAAATCTGCGACAAGCAGCCTTTGAGGGTAAATCATCGGTCTCCTTAAGAGAGTGCTAAATCTCTGCTTTGAGTTAGTGCCCTGCGTTTTGCTCAAAGAAGACAGGATTTGGTTAAATCCCATCTGCACAGCATGGCCCGAGGGGAGGAGCAGCTCTGGGGCGGGTGCTGAACTGGCTGGGAAACAAAAGTGACCTACTGCAAATTTTTCAGCTCTGCTGGAACAGTGACTCTGTAAGGACACACTGCAAATGTCCTTGTGGCTGCAACAGTCAAACATGACATCTCCAGTCAGAGCTTGGAGCCTTGTGATTTCTTTGCTCGGGAAACATTTAAAAGAAATATGAGAACCTTCCTATAAGATTCCTTCAGCTTTCTAAGTCATTGCCCATGTAGAGCTTTCCTGCTGTTGGGCAGTTTTATTCGGCTTCATGTAGAAAGGTAGTCCAAAAGGACACTGCCTCGTTGCAGCCTGCTGCTTCTATTGCGAAGCTGAGATTTCTCCTACTCTTTTATTGTAGGCTCTGAAAAATGTTTCTGATCCCTTTCCCCCCCACTTCCCCAATCTTATCTTGCTTATAATTGTTCTGGAAGAACAAAACCAGGCACTAAGGAAAAAACAGAAAGAAGAGTAAAGCTGTTCTTCATTCAGGCCACGTTTACACCATCTGTTCTGTATCTATTTAAACACTGTCAGGAGAAAGCAGAGGTGCCCCTGAAATTCCACTGTGCTCCAAATGAATCCCAGTAGGTTTCTTGTTGTGGAGCCTAAGCCTGACTAAGTAGAGGAACTCTGAAAATATTTTTAAGCCCTGGGCTAAGGAGATGAGGTCCATGGATCCTGGAAACCAAAAGGGAGCAGTCGCATGACCGCTGCTCTTCCTTGCTGTAGGCCCCAGGTGGTCCCCAAGGTTCAAGACCAGGGGCTGGTGTGTGGGGCTGCAGTGGGGAGGGTGGCACTGGCTGGTTCTCTGGGCACAGCCATGTTCTCCAAGGAGGCTGCCTGTCACCTTCCCAACATGTGTTTCGAGATCTTTGCAGGTGATTTCAATTTCTATTGCTTCAGACATAGCATTTCCAATCACTCCAAAAGTATTGTTAGTGATCTGTAATTTAAAGCAGACCTAAAAGGTACCCGCCAAAAGGCCTGTCTTTGCACCCTTGACAGACCTTAGTAAAGGCTGCTTTATTACTGATGAATGTAAGAAGGAGTGGGAATGGCTTTTCTGGTGAAGACAAATAAACTTTGACTGGTGTTGAGATAAAAAGGAGGAGGAAAAATACTGAATAATGATTATGCCAGCTCAAGAGTTCTTGGTTCAGTTTTGAGGTGAGAGCTAGTTCTCTCTCTCAGTGCTGAGGTGATGATGTGTAGATGTAGTCATATACTCTGTGTATTAATGAAAACAGGAGGTGATGGAGAGCTTGGCTTTTGCTTTAAGAATCAAAGGCAGAAATACCTATTTTCATGTCAGGAGGGCCGACGTTTCCTTCCCTCCCCCTCTGGACCTTCAGGCTTGTTAATAGCTCCAGCAGAAGCTGTGAAGGTTGAGCTTAGCCTCGGGCACACGGGTATTACATGGCTCTCTTACAGCTCCACCACCTTGCCCTTGGCATACGCTCCTGTTCGACATGTTCCCGTGCCCTCCGCAGGCTCCTTCCCCACCTCTCGTTAATTATATTCTAGCCAAGCAAGCTGGCACTGTGCAGGAGCTGCATGCTCAAGTCCTTGGCATGGTCCTGATGCAAGAACATACATAACTTAGTTTTAGGAGTGTTGTCTTCTTTTCTAGTAAGGACTAACTAGCTGGTACAGATATATGAGCTGCTGGGTGGTTGTGTCAAAATGTTGCCAAATACTGATGTTATAAAGGTGAAATCAAAGTGCTGTCGATAAATCTCAATGCCCATTGAAGCAGTCTTTTCTTGCTTTGTCGGCCCCAGAAGACATCCAAACTCTCACAGAATTTCTATCTTCCCCCTTACATTGACCCTTCTCCTCTTATTTTAACACGTGGTATTTTTGTAGACTCCAGTCTCTGGAGTCTTGTCCTTTGTACATGTGGAAGTGCTGATTTTATGAGAAATGTGCAGACATATTTGCCATGATTAAAATTCTTCAAAATGATTTTCAATGGACTAGTGTGTGCTTTTCTTTTTCTAATACAAGAAAGTAAAATTGGCTGGGACATTCACTCATCGGTTCCACCGAGAGCTTTAATAGAGTTGCGCAGTAATAAAGGAAAGCTGAGCTCCTCAGCCAAGTTTCAGAGGTGTGGAGGTGACTTTCAAGTGGTCTGTCAGAAAGCCACTTTCATGCGCTTGTGAAAGAGACGGAGAAAAACGGCTTTTGAAGGGGCAGCACTTCCCTTCTGAGCGGCTCTACCTCTATGAGTTGGGTACCACTTTGGCCTTTCTGATTTGGGTGCAAACTCTAGTAGCTGCTCCTGAGAGGATCTCAAATGTGCAAGGTCTGGAATACTCGAGCATATGTGTGCATGCCCCCACTGATGCATGCACCTAGAGGCACTGCCTGACCTCCTAAACAGGCACCCACCCCTGTAATGGTGAGGTTATAACGTATAAAGAGTATTGGTGTTAAGGAATGTAAACCTAATGACTTCAGAGGAGCTCTGGGGATTTACAACATCCAGGGCGAGGACCAATATATGTATAATTTTTGATGTTCAGCAATCTTCAGTTTCAAATGAGTCTATTCCCTGTACAAAACTAAAGCTAATTTCCTTGCAAATCTTTTTTAAGCCTGTTTTTCTATGAATGGGAGATTTGCAAACTCATGCTCTGTGTCTGTGTGTTCCTTTCTGCTGGCCTTTCAAACCAAATTTAACACAGCAGTAGCCATCTGAAAGATAATTAAATTTCTATTTTGATGACATGTAGAGAGAAGAGAGAAGAGAGACAGAAAGAGACCGTGTAAATGCCAAACCTATGAGAAAGCTACAGTGTTGACTTGGATCTTATTAGAAATTAGAGTCCCCATGGGAAACATTCCCTTGTAAATGACTCAACCCAAGGAAAAACTTAAACTGGAGCTTGCAGTCAACAGTGAGACAGCAGTCCAAAGGCAATTAGATTTTATTAATGCCTCCCTGTGGATTTCCTTTTCCTTTGAAATGCAGCCTGTCTCAGCACTTTATATATATGTACTTCAGTCTTGAGTGATGAATTATGATGATACTGTTGCCAGGACATAGCCTAGGGCAAGCTGAGTTTTGCAATCACAAGATAAGAGGCTGAATCTCTTTCTTTTTTGTGCTGTCATGACACAACTTTTATGATGCCACTTCGCATCTAGTGACTTTGCACAATTAATCTCGTATTGCCAAATTTCACTGCAATGGGGCAGACACTAATTGTCAGAAATAAAAAGGAGCATCATAAAGGAAGGGAAATACCTGATGATGGCGTTTAGGGTATTTTTGTTCTCCTTTTTTAAAAACATATATTAAGAGCAAGGCAAAAACAGGTAGTGTACTCTGTCACTTGTGATTGCTTACTAAGTATGATTGTTTTAGCTGAAATGACTAAGAGTATAAATTGGATTTGTTGGCTGAGGTAAGATGTTTCATTAGTGAAGTGATAAGTTGAGTGAAACCCACAACTTTCTGTGCCCACAAGCCCTTCTTTTTCCATCCTGATATAGGAGCAGCCCACATGAAAGCTAAATACAGGCAAATGACAACAGCCCTGAATTTAGCCTAGCTATGCCGCTTGCTTGGAGTGCTGTGAGGACAAGGCAGTGATCCCTGTAGAGGAAAGAGGACGTTTCACTAAGAGGACAGGCAGGAAATGTCTTGGGTGAACTCAAGACAGTGAAAGAGGTAATTCCCAAGTGAAACACTCAGGAGGTTAAAGGAGAGAAGGCCCACAGGAGATTTACACAATGATGTGGCACAAAGTAATTAAATTCAGCAGATCCCAGCCTAAGGGTTCAGGAGATATCAGGATCCAGTAGAGTTGTTAATTCCCACGTGTGAATGTTTCTCTTACCCCTCTGCCATCAGCAGATAGAGACAAACAGAGGAAAACTAAGAAAGGGGGTTTGAATCCTTTTAGTGGCCTAAGTCCCACACAAATGAGGTTTGCCAAAGGGCTTTGCTCAAGACATTGCTTGGGCAAGCAGAAGCCTTTCACAGGCTAAGTGGAATAGCTTAAAGAGTGCTAAGTGCTGAAAATACACCTCAGGGGAGCAGAAGCTGTGTTTCAGCAGCTACAACTTTAAACAGATGGAGAATGAGAAGGGAGCGCGAAGTGACAAGACTTACCTAGGGCGACCTGGGGATGACACAGCAGGTAGGAAACCCAGATTCCCCTCACTCATGTGTCTGCCCTAAGCCATATTGCCCTGATCAAGGGGCAAACAGTTGCACCCAGGAGAGTCATGCAGAGCCCCAAAGATAGGAAAGATACTGTCTCTTTTAAACCACCCATTCACCAACAGCTGAAGGAATGGTAGCTGCAGCTGTATGCAGGAAGACAGGCTAAATTACCCCAGGGATCCTGATGGCCTCTTGGTGTTGAACTTGTGAAGCAGTGAAGGGAGTTGCTGTTTTCACCATGAGGGAATTCATTACTGCAGCCAAACCAATCACTGCTTCTCAGGAGCTTCGCCTGCGACCTGAAGGACTGCTCTGCGCCCGCAGTTGGCTATCTGTGGCGCTGAACAGCTTCACCCTGGGGAGTGTGATGCTTCGTGTGTTTAATGCTTGAATAGGGCATTCCTAACCTTGATGCTCTCCATTGCTTTCATTTCTTCTTTAGCTGGACTTGATGGTTTTGTCACAACTTCCTCAGCTAAAGCCTAAGGCTGTTTCCCTCGAGGTTATGCAAGAGAGCTCCCTTTGTGCCTGTGAGGGGGCACTTTTGCAAGTAGACCTTGCGCTAGAAGACATGAGATGGCAACATTTGTTGGTATTTTAGGCTGCACAGCCACCATTTTAAGATGTAATGTGAGGTTGTATATGGTGCCAGAGCACTGAGGTAAGGCAAACAGGGGAATAAGGCAAACTAGTCAGATGAGATGCTTTGAGTGAGCTTGCAAAGCCATAACTGCAAGGCGTAGGTATATTTGCTTTGCTGTCAGCCTTATGTGAATACACACCCTCATCTGGGTTTGGTCAACACATATTATTGCCAGTGCTGTCCTGATCTGGGGTTATCATTAAATAAAAAAAAAAAAAATCCAGAAAAGATTTAAAGTGCTCCTATGGCTTCTCATGAATTGAGAGCTATGGAACAACAGTGAGCAGGTTGTTAGCTATGGGAATGGGCTGATTACCAAATGTGATAGGTTAAATTAATCCTCGAGGAAAACTCACTGAAAAGAAAGGTGCTGGTTTGACTTGATATTTCTCCACTACACTGGAAAAAAAAGCAGTTAGGAGAATAAATACATTGTCATGGCTGACAATAAATATGTAATATTTTTCACCTTGACACTGTCTTTTACTTCAAAACCTCAAGTCTCCTAGCTAATATGAATTAATTCAAACCTTCTGTCTTTATATACATGTTTTGCTGCTGAGGTTTCTGAAGACTCAGTGCTGACGTCTGGTTTCATGTCCTCAGGATGGAGCAGAATCCCCAGATTTCAATGAATGAAACGTCCTTAATTTCCAGATTTCAGAGTCAGGAAGTCAGCTCCATGCCCTACTTCTGTTTCAGAGGAAATAAAACAGATGAAAATATTTACAACGTGTTCAGGGGAATCAAAACCCACAAATAGTACAGGCACACAAAATCAATGTTTTTATTCACTGCTGCCCTGGTTAGAAGGCCAGTACGATCGTCGGTGGCACGCCAGCGGCTCCCAAGCCACCGCTCGGCGCCGCGGTGTCCCCAGCCTACTTAGCTGGTCACAGGTGCTGGCGGACGCGTTAATTGCCACAATGCGTCGCTCACTCGCCCGCTCGCGGCCCTAGTTGTGCCGCGTAGCGGGGACAGCGCGACGCGCGCTGCCTCCTGCGCCGCCGGTAGCGCACGGAGGGCCCGTCACGACGGCCCAGTTCTGCCACCCCATCTCCCGTGCGGGGAGACCTGCCCGCGTTGGGCAGGGACCACCACGAGCGAGCCGCCCTTGGCGCGTGGGAGCCCGACCCGGGGCAGGCTAACACGTGGGGTCGAGCGCTTATCTGAAATGAAGTGTTCTCTGCTTGCGCCCTGAGATTCTTGTTTCCCATTATGTTAGCTTTGCTTGTTTCCTCAGGTTTCTGGCTGTATTCAAGTATGGATAGCAGGAAAAGCCATGCAGAGGCCAAGGGCTGTGTACGAGACAAGCCTGTGTAGCAGGGTAAAATTAAACACTTTGGGTGGAGTTCGGGCCTTAAATCTTAAGGCGGCACTTGATGTGTTATTGTCTTCATCTGAGTTTGAAGCATCGATATACTCAGGCAAGAAAGCAAACTTACCATGAGTTGGCTAATAGCTACCTCTCCAGGAAGAGCTATGAGAAGCAGAATGTAGTGTGAAACAAGGCCAGATGGTCCTGGGGGGATTGAAGGGGCCCCTGGGGAAACTGGAGCAGCTCTGTGCTCCTAAATTAACACTGCTCCCCTTGGCTTGGGGTTGCTGAAGAGAGCGCCCACAGGGCCGCTGGGTCCAGCATGCATGTGTGACAGTGGCCATGCAGAGGAGGCTCTAATTTGCCTTTCCTCCCCAAACTGGGAAGGGCTGTGTCTGCCGGCCACGTGCTTGAGCTGAAGCAGCTGAGCAGGAGCTCTGGGTGTGCCCGAGGCGGAGAGGTGCCCCTGAAGCACCCCTTGCTACAGCCTCCTCGTCCTTCCCAGCAGCCAGACGGGGTTTCCAGGAGGCTGGCAGAGCAAAGCTGGAGAGCAGGCAGTAAAAAAACCTAAAAAAACGCCCAAACATTACTTTGCCCATGCTGAGAGCTAGCCCTGAGGAAAGATTAAAGATTTTGGCTCCCTCGGTTGACCTATTTGGAGGTTTGAGGTGGTTTCGTTGCTGTGTGTAAGTGGTTGCACACGGTGGGGTGATGTATGATGATCTGCTCTTTTGACCCCAACAGTGAATGAAGGGGATATTTTAGTGCTTGTGGACAGAAAACTGCCTGAGAGGTGTCATGCTTGCTGCTGGCTGGGTCCGTCCTCTAAGAAGCCTCATGACCATGTGCTCCAGGCCTTCTAATTCACCACGTCAGGGGTCCACACGGAAGTCTTCCTCTAGTCTCAACTGGGTGTTTCAGCTTCTTCCGAATTACAGGATGATTAAAGTGCTGGAGTCACCTTCATGAGCTTGCTAAACTGAGGCTTGGACACCAGAGCGCCCTGAGGCAGTGCTAATCTTTGCTGTTCTCTGCAGGATTCCCATAATTTGGCTTTCAGACTACAGATACATATCTGTAGCATCAGGAAATGAGATAGGATAAGACTAGATGCTGTAATGATGACTGCTAGCTTTAAGATCAGTAATCCCTTTTGAGATGGAGCATGGGATACATCTGCAAATCTGAAAGGAAAAAACTACCAAGCCCCTAGCTTAGACCTCTTGCACATCTTGTACAGCTGCCATCCTAAAATGCCTTTTTAAAAATATGTTCAGGTCTTGTTTTTAAATGAAGGTTCTGACCTTGATCATTTGAGAATACATAGCTGAATTCAAAATGAACTGCTTAAAAGTGTTTAAAATACTCCTATGCATTATTTAATACAGAGAGACATTTCAGGATATGGTTTATATGAAAAGTGCTATGAAATTCAATTGTATATTAATGTATCAAAATCAAAACTGTATACTAATGTAATTAAAACAAGCATCTCATTACTTAGGAAATTATCTAATGCTTGATGAGATCAAAGACTAACTAAAACAAAAACGTCAGGCAAACGATCATTTTGCCACTTCCTTTGGCAACGTAGGTGTCAGTGTTAATGAACTGTTCCTCTTGTATGCTCATGTGGTTTCAGACTGATAGGAAGTACGATGGGGGCATCATGTCAGAATCAGAAGCAACTGCTATGAACAGTTGCTATGAACCCCTCCAAAGTGTCTGTGTGGAATTAAAATACAGGTGTAGTCAGGTGTTCCTTCACATTTACCTTAACTTGTGTGTAAACTGAGAACAAGTAAAGCAGACCGAAGCCCGTTTCATAAATGTATGTCTGTAAATGTATATACATGCATAATTCTATCTATGCATATATACATAAATATGTATGTGTGTGTGCATTTATATATTAATATCTATGTCATGAAATTCCACACGGCACTTCCTGAGGAGCTTCAGGAGCACAGAATATATTTCGGTGAGGATACTGAAAGCTCATAGGGAAAATCTTGCAAAAATTTTTCACCTAAAATAATAATAAGGTTGGAGATTTTACTCTTCAGTGCAGCTCACTTCAACAAAGAGCTTCTCAGTTTTGCAAGGAACATTCTCCTTCTGCTCGCTTTCTACTCGCATGCAAACATAAACTCTGAGTTACCGGATAACAGTACTGAACTTTCAAAAGACTATCTCCTTATCTCTTTTATCTTGCAGATATTTTAATATGAATGTGATATTCAAATTCATTTGTATTATCTACTTACATAGCATATGCAAGTGAAAAACTGGAGGAACGCTTCGCAACAAGAAACAGATGGACACTTCAATATGCTGCAAATTGTCTATGGGCACCCCAATGTATTTTCACTCGTACTTTTTGTACAGCAGTCATAAGGATGTTATTCAGAGATAGGTGAAAGCCAAAAGGATGTTGCAGATCAAAATGAGATCATACGACTCTAGCGTCTTGTCTTGAGTTTGAATTCAAAATGAGTGCGCTTGCTGCATCCATACTCTAGAAATGATTGCTTATGAAACTATTCCTTTCATTAAATACTTGGGGAATGCAAACACAAGTAGATACACCTGAACTCACTATACAGTTAACAAAGCACCTGCGGGGTTCTTTTTTCCAATGTGTTTCCTCTGTCAGCTGAATGCTGAGGTGAGAGACTTGCCTATCACAGGTTATCCCTTTGATCAGTGTGACCTTCCACTTTTGCTGCAATACTTCTGGGATATTTTTCTTTGAAGCTCATCCAGATAATGCTGCCTTTAGAGCACCATATTTACACACTTCTAATACCCACTTTTAAGAGCACTGAAAAGGAATAACTGGGAAGGAAGTTCCTCGTGAAGGGACCTGGAGCATTCAGAGCACGAAGAGGGAGAGGTGGTGAGCACCAACATCGGGCTTCTCCAAGCGGTGCCACAGGGTTTATTTGGGCTGTGTTTGCAGGCTCTTTGGTTTCACCCAGTGCCAGCCTGAGCTGGTCACGGGAGGTGGCACAAACGGTGTTCAGCCACAGGCACCAGCGCTCTGCTCCTTTGGGATCTTGCACGAGGTGAGCCGGGCTAACAGCCCGCCCGGGAAGGCCGAGGATCAGATAACACGTCGCGTTCCAGACTCGTAAATCACTGGGGGCAGATAACGTTCACGTCCAGATTTAAGAACTGTTCTTATTACAGTGTCTGCAGATTGGGCCGACTGTAAAAATAAGATGAATTTGGAAAAACAAAGACTCTCCTCTGGTCTTTTAAAGCATCAGAGAAGCTGTGCCTAGAAGCCACTGGGGATAGGCACTTTTCTCTCCTGTTTTGAGCCAAAGAACAGTTACCTTCCTATTAGCTCCTTGGTGAACTTTCTGTGTATTGATTTTTATGCCCTTTCAACCACTGTCTGTCAGTCTTCTGCACCGACAGCTTTACGAGGATCAGTTGTATGGTCAGACCTCAGAAAATCTTTGTCTTTTGTTCTTTCAAAGTCAGATGCATTCACAAAATCCTCTGTGTGGAATGCTGACATAATTTCTTACCTTTATAGGTATTTTGCTTCACGGGTCAAATCAGTGCTGTTGATCAGAGAATCTGGATTCTCTGATCCAGAGAAGGATTCAGGTCTGCAAAAGCTAGAGTCCAGGTCTGCTATCAGTGAGGTTACTTACATGAAATCCTACAGGATTACAGCAGCTACTTGTTAGCACTTACTCACACACCCATACACTGCAAATCTGGCTTTATGATGCCTAATGTTGCATTTTGCATCTAAAAATGGTTTTCTTTGCAGAAGTGAATGTTTGCTTTGCTCGTGTTTGTTATCCTAGGTTGAATGTTTCTGTGTATCAGCAGCAACAAAACCATACTGTTTCGGTAGTGTCTGGGACACATTAAATGGATCTTCGTTTCGGAGGGTGCTGAGCCTCCAAGCCTCTGAGTCATCTGCCCACTAGGGTGTCGCATGGTGGATACCCCAGAATGGAGGGAATTGCACCCTCCTGCATAAAAACATTGCCCTGGATTACAGCATTCCGCAGTTTGATAATTTAAAACACTCAGTTTGTGATTGTCAAACACATAGAGATAGCAGGCAGCTCTTCAGATGTTCATTCTTTTTTTCCCCTCACATCTTTGCCAAGTGATCTCTCACTCCTGTTTGTTTTCCTCTTGCTGACCATTCATTCTCCACTCACCAGGCTTGCAAACAACCTCATTTTTCATACCTACTTCTGCATTTGTTGACACTTCAGGCTCCTGCCCATTGCTTTCCCACAGTAACAAGCTCATTCACATTCCATATTCAAAACCCACAACGTGATTCATTGAACAGAAAAGTGCTTTTGCTTTGCACTGTTCATTTGAGACCGACCTGGAGGATGACATTATAAATGAGCTCCTATATCTGAATGGCTTTGTCCTGCTTCACAAAGTCAGTAGAAAATGGCAGGGAGTTTTTGGTTTTGAGGAGGATGAGCTGCTTCCCCAAGGTAACTTTTTTCACTGACCTTATCTCTTTCTTCCTTTTTCTTATACAGAGGTCCCAGCTTTAAGGGTCACGAAGAAGATTTTGAAAAGGATGGGTTATTACAGCATGAGCGAAAGAAAGAAAGGACACTTTTGAGATATGAAGAGAAAGGAATGAACTGGTTCACCTACGGTCATTACCCTCACGGAAACAAACTTTTCTCCATTTTTGGAGGTTAACGTGTGGTTAACTTTTCAAATTGTTTGTACAAGTTTTGATTGCTGCTGCTGCACTGGAGCGCAGGAATGGTGCATCAGCACAAAGGCAGTTGTCACAGTTTCTCTAGCCTAGCTAGACACAGGAAGAGTTAAAAGTCACAAGAAGCCTCCCACTCTTATTTGGTTGTTACAAGAGGTTCCAAATTGTGTATTATTCAGGTAATTATAATTAATGAAAAAATTGATTCTCTATGGTGGAGAATTTGACTTACAAACCTTTCGTAATTAGATAATGTCTTTGTTTTTTATTCAGATCAAAATTCCCAATCTAGGGACATGATTGACCTTTACCTACCTCATCAGACGAGAACAGTCTAAGTTCAGTCAGATTTTTGTCATCCAAACATTAATACAAAGACATCGTCCCAATATGCTATTCATTTTTTACAGTTATAGCTGCCTCCCTTTTAAGTCCACTCATATTCTACATTCACTTACTCAAAGCTTGAGTCAGACTCGGTGATTGCTGCAGATGTGACTATCAAGATTTACAGAGTTGGAAAATACTGTTATCAGAGCTAAAACTTTATTTTGAGACATCATGAGTCTCAATTTTCATAATGGAGTTTATCATGATCTTTTATTACAATCATTAGTTAACTCTAGTCCTTTAGAACATCCCAGCTATTCATGTAAAAATTCATTTCTTAACCGATCCTTAGCATGTTTTCAGGGAAGGGAGATTAAATTAGAGATGTAGAAGAAAACTGTCATCCTCAGGTATGTGATCCTGGCTTTCTTAGCACCCGACATAGTTCATCAGCACGAGGTTGTTCTGTACATGTTGATGAGGAGGCAGTTTTCTGTGTGCTCGCAGTGAGTCAGCACAGCAGCTTACTCTCCTGCCGTGGAGGAGTTCTCCTTGCAAACAGGCATAGTAACAGTTTCTTACAGTGTGGCTGACAGCATATGGACACCTAAACAATATAAGTGGTTAAAATGAACGTGAATGTTCTAGGACAGCAACTTGAGACGGATTTCTAAAGGTATGGAAAGATATGTTTAAAATTTGTGGCCTTCAGTAATTAAATGCCACTCTTACTTGTAGCAATGCAAGTCTAGAAAAACACTGTTGGTGAAAAAGAATGAAAATTTTTCTGCTGTAGAAAAAAGTTGCAGTTGGGAGTGGAAATGGCCGACAAACACAAAGGAACCTGAAGCAGGTACCAAACTGGTATCCTAATGCTGTTGCAAATCAGGAAGCTCCCTTTGTGGTTTTTAGCTGCAGGTACAAACAGGATTTGGTGGAGTGGAGTACTATTCCCCCAAAAATTCCCTGGAGAAATTGGGAAAAAAATGGAAATCAGAGCTGTGTTTTATAGCATGAGGAAAGAGAGAACCAAGTTACTAAAGAGAAACTACTCTAGGAGTGATGAAATGGATAATAGGCGTGACTGCTTTACTGGGTTGGTAATAGTTTGTGCCCTGTGCCATATATAGCCATGAAGTTGTTACATATTCTTTTGGTGTCTGCTCTTAAAAAAAAAAGAGGAGGAAAAAAAATGTTGGAAAGCTGAATGGAAAACAGAAAGGGTGATTTTTGAGCGCTTGAGAACCTGGTGTTGAAACAAGAGCTAAGTACCTCAGTTTATTTTATCCGAAATGAGAATCAAGAGGCGACAGGTTTATAGTGCTTAAGTTCCTCCAAGGAGAGAGAGTAATAAGGTCTGGAGAAGTGTGTGACATGATCTTGTAGCTGGAAGCTGAAACACCGCTAGCTGGAAAAGGGGAAAGAAGAGAAAAGCCCCGAGCCAGGAGTTCTGCGTTAAAACACAGCAAGAAAAAGCAAGGCATTCTCTGTCTCCTCAGGCACAGGTTTCTTCTCCAGGAAATGTGCTTTAGCAAATACAACATTCTGGTTCCAATACAAGATTGGTGGGTGAGCATTAATCACTATTAAAACATGGAGAGCCTTACTGGATTGATTAATTAATGTTTCTTTGTGGCCTTAAGCTCTGTGAATCTATTATACTCAGTCCTATCAATCATAGAAATATTCAGAGATCAGGATTATTTTGTAGTATTTGTTCAGATATAATATCCTTCCTCTGTGTCACGATTGTAGGATATAAAAGTGATGGATGCCCCCCAGGTCTTTTTAGCATGCAGGTCCCTCTCACATAAGCTCAGAGTTTAGCACCGAGATTGCGGGCGCTGCTTTGTCATGCAGTCCATGACTTCTGCTGCTGTCTTATTGCTTAAATGTAGGATTTCACTTTCAGATGTGGATGTTATCACAGGATTTGGACATAATGCCATCATTTGCTGTCATGCAGGCATAGGCTGCATGTTAAATAGTGCTTAACTCAGTGTGTTGGGGTTTTTTTATGGCTCATACATTTTCTTGTCACCCCAAACTCCTAGACCTTGAGGCATCATTGCCTGGTAGTTAATGAACATAATGTGGACGTTTCTGGCATGAGTCACATGCCATAAGCACAACCTGATTTCTGTAGTACAGTCCCTCTTAGAGGAGAAAAAGAGATCTCTGTTCACTGCTTTTAGTTTATTAAATAAATTAGTTAATTAGTTAAAGTTAATTAATTAGTTTATTTTCTACATAAAATGATTTTCAGTGATTTTTTTTAAAAAATGATTTTTCAGTGATTTTCAGAAAATGATTTTTCAGTGATTTTTACAGCCCAACAGCAGTTCTTTTAAGACAAGTTTGTGTATGTGGGATAGACACAGTTGCTCCCCTTCTGTGTACCCTTTTCCAAGAATATACGTTTGTTTTACTGGATGGTATCTTATACTACCTGAGTCTGATGGCTTCTACCTCCATGCTTTAAAAGAGGAAGCCACAGCACAAGTTGGAGTGAGGCTGACACGTTTCACCTGAGAGATTCCTGATGTACTGGGGAGGAGGCAGCAGTTTCTGCTCATGTTCTGCCACTTTGAGGCCCAAAGGAAAGATTTCCATTGATTTTAACACCATCTTAAGCTGGTCTGGAAGGCTTACCAGACTAATCATGTTGTGATTTTTTTGCAGCTATCAGTGTTGAATAAATCCAGTGGAATTATTCCTATTTATTATCTCTTCCACTTAAACCACTTTGGAGACAGAAATGTTTTCAGCTTTAGTGATAGAGCAAATACTGAGATTAATGGCTTTGGAAAACTGCTAGGAAAAAAAAAAGTTTGCATACAGGATTGACTCAGCTCATATCTTGCTGACTGGCTATTGTGGAACAGGAGTAATTTGCAGAAAAGTTGTGGAGGAAAAACAGATTGCAGCAAACTGCTTGCATTTTGTAGGTGTATCACGGAGAAAAATAAGAAAGGTTTAAAAATGCAGCGATGTCCGAGGCTGTGTACGCCTTGTGGGATTTTCTTCACTAGAAAACTCAGCTTCAATGCAAACATAACTGTCTGTGACAGGCCGTTCAGCAGAGCAGAGGGACAAATTTGGTTGCGTATAAACTGTCCCATGTGCAGCGTTGGGGGAGATATTACTCTAGAAAGTTAAAGGATGTTGTTGTCACAGATGTTTTCAAAATGGGCGTCTGAAGAAAAGTAACTGTGCCGCAGCTGAAGCTTCTTTTTTTCCCTTCAAGCCTAGATGTTATTTTGTCTGGTAGTTCAATGATATATGTGAGGCTGATACTTTGCAGGCTCGATCCTCGTTGGCAGCTTGACTGCCTTAAGCTGCTTCCAACATTTGGATAAAGAAACACAGGCACAGATCGCTTAGCAGCGTTTCTCATGTCTTTCTCGTGTGTTTATTTTTAGTATACACTACTATCTGAAAGAGTATTACTCATAGAAACTATATTGTGTTACAAGTACTGCTGGTACAGTTGTAAAAACTAAACTGCATGTTTTGTAACAGGGGAATCATCTTCTATGGTACAAAGGCCGTGGTCATTTGCCCTCAGTCTTGCTGGATTGCTTGGGTATAGATGAGCATTATTGCAAAGAAGAGTCTTATAACCAAAGCGGAGTTTCTATCCAGACTATAGAGACTCCACTCAGTGTGCAGATATGTCCCTCAAATGACCTTGCTTGCCCCTTGCTCAGGACCCCCCTGATAGTCCCATCACAGAGTTACACTGGCTCGTTGAATCCCAGCTTGTGACTACCTGAGGAATGGGCAGTATTTTCCCATTACAACCCAGTCCGGAAAGCTTTGAGGCAGAATGAAGGCAAAAATATTTTATTTTGCCTGTCTAAGGGACAGGACTTTAATATATGCAATCTTTTAAGCTGGCTCAGGCTTTAAGGCTCACAGAGCTGAAGTGCCTTATGAATTACAGGCTGACATCTCCTTTATCAAGTGAAATGACTAAGCTGGAGTCATTCATGGAATGTTTCCCCAGCACAAAACTCACTCTGCTTTATACCTCCTTCAAGAGGAGATCCACACTGTTATGATTCATACTCACTGGTAGCCATCTCACTCTTCGGATATAAACTTTACATGTTGCTATGTGTGGCTCAGTAGAAACATCCTTTCCCGTGCTACAGTGATAGCTTTAAGACAAATAATGGTGTTTTCAAGATGCTTTATTTTGTTTATAGCTTCATCTACTGCTTTAGCAGTAATGCACAGTGCTTTAAGATAAGTAAAATTATCTTTAGGTTCCTGGAGGCAGTAACATTGAGAGTGCTTAGAAAACTCATCTGACAGGCAGATTTAATAGTGGCAAGAAAGTAAAGCAGATAAAAACTGTCATAAGAAAATCCACCTTTCCGTTAAAGAGGTTCATCTTTCAAACCCTTTTGAGAAATCATTGCATAGACTTTCCGTCAAAAATCCAGCTGATACGTTAGAGCCTTTCTATAGATACCCAAGGAGATGCCCTGTTTTATAGCAAGTTTATTCACAGATATCAGTTGCACAGTCTGTCTTCAGTGCACGCATATGCAATTCCGTCGGCTTTGGAGGTGACACATGCACTCCTCATCAGAAATAGCGTCTCCAAATCCTGATCAGGAGTATGGCTCCTCAGGAGCAGCTGCGGTTTAACGTGGTACCTCTCTCAGTTCAAAGGTCATTGAACTGTGAGCCCTACTCAAATACAAAATAGATATTAGCTTATAATACTCCTCACGTGGTTCGGTCTTAGATGCCTACGGATCTTATCTGTGCTAGACCTGACTTGGAACCAAAACGTATGTAAGATTTCACTGCATTTTGAGTTCCAGGATATCCTGTGTAAGACGGCTAATCTTAGCCTTGTTCCTTGATTTTTGGCTTTTGGCTGCCACTTGGCACTTTTGGTGCCTCTTGGCACCAAAGAAAAATTTGTCCTGGTTCTTCTCTAAAGTCACTTTCTGTAACTCCTACGGATAGCCAGAAAAAAAAGTTTGTGAAACCTATGCCTTATCAAGCTTTATCAAAGGCCTCAAAGGAGCTCCCAGACTGTGCCAGACTGTGCAGTTAGTGGATACAGTTGACGACATTATTATTATTATTATTTTATTCCCTATCTGAGCCAGTGAGGAAGAGGCCTGGTATTTCTGAGCTATGTTCCGGCTCCCCTCAGCAGCTCATACATTTCTTTCTTGACAGATTACTTCCAGACAACAGTTTTCCATATTTGGACTCAGACATTTTGGGAGAGGTTCAGTTCAGCTTGTCTGAATTTCAGGAACTCACACCCAAACAAATAAAATATAACCTTCCCCTCAATGACTTTTTCCCATCTGCACCTCAGAATGTTTTTCACTGCAGACAAAGATATAATTCAAACTTGCAGGAGCCGTTGTTTTCCACACTTGGTGAGTTTTGTGACAAAAAGAGCCAGAAACAGAAGGAACTGATGAGCTGAACACAATCTCCTACCCTTCCAGCACCTGCAGCCAATAGTTGCCATCAGAAGTTTTTCAATTTCCATAGTATACCATTAAGAGATAAATCCTTAAGAAAATTGGTTCAGCAGGTAGGCATTGAAAATGGAAAATTGCTTTAATTCAGTAGTTCCAGTTCAATTGCAGTGTGAATTGCTGAGATGTTTTCACACGGTTATGAAAAGTCTCACAAACACCCAAACAATACATAAGATTATTCATAAAAGTCCTGTGGCTCTATTTTGCCGTGTGAATGCTAGACTACACTGTAATCAGAAGTATTTTTAAAGCAAACAAAAATGTTTCTTCTGCAAACATAGGAGCCTAAATATTAATCAGAGCTTTTCCGCAATCCTGTCGAAAACCCCAACGATTTTCTGGCTGTTAGCATAATTCCGAGAGTGGCAATGAAATGCTGGTGTCAACTACTCTTGCCAGTGGCTCAGGAGACTGCGGCAGGTGCTCTTCCCTTTTAAAGATGACTGTCAACCAACTTCTTCCCCTATGGAGGTGTGGGGAACCATATGTAAATGCAAAGAGCAGGATACCAAGAGCCAACGTGACCTAAGCTTTGCTGATGCTGTCTGTAGCCCCCGCTCTCCTTCTCCTTGGGGGAGCTGCTAGAAATGCCGCAGTGGGATCTGAAGTTGCTTCTCAAGTGCTTCTCACAGACACAGACACAGACAGATGAAAGAGCCTAATTTGAGACTATCTTATTTCTTGAATCTGGGATTTTCCCCTTACAAATAAAGGGAGGGGGTCACAGGATACAGCTGTCCTGGATAGGAAATATGTAATTTAACTGCAGAAAATACACTTGAATGTCGTAGATTCTGCAGCTCATCTAGAGTTATTGCAAAGTGAACAAAGCATCTTTTAGCCCTCAAGCCTCACAGAGACATGGTTTTAAAGACTCGTCAGAGATGCGCAGCTCCTGCAGCTGTGTTTACTTGTTCTGTTTTCCCATCCTTCCTCCAGCCCCCAGAAGTATCAGCAGTTCTTCCATGCTCCATGCAGGGCTGTTCCTCCGGCCTTTCCTCCTCTTCCCTCCTACCACCCAGGAGAAGCTCCTGCTCCTCCACTTTCCAACCCAAGCAAGGGCAGTGCCTCTTTCCAACCCAAGCAAGGGCCTCTTCTTCCCCATCACCCTATGCAAACTTCCTCTATCTCTTCAACCTTTCCCAATCCCTTCCAGTTTCTCCTTACATCCTAGTTTCACTCTCTGCCCCCCACCACAGCCCAGTCTGGTCTCCTGCAGTTATAGCCGAGATGGACATTTTGGTTATAGCTGAACTACACAGCAAGGTACGTTTGTGCCTTTTTATGTTATTTTTGTTAATACAGTTCTAAAATGTGTAGAAAAGTTAAATCTTGAAATTAGAATTAATATCGTATTGTTATTCTGTAAAGAAGCTTCCATATAAACTTAGGGATCAGAAATGGTATACAGGCAGACTGGAACTATGAAAGAATTATATATCTCTATGGAAAGAAACTTTGGAAAATAAATACAGCCTTCCTATATATTTTAATTTTAATACACTAACAGTATGATGTTCAAGAATGGAAATAATCTTGGATATACGTTCAAGTTTAACAATAAACACCCACCTTAGGAATTATAATTTTCTGATGTTTTAATATCACACATAAACTAAGTTTATTTGAAATACTTCTTAGTTATACATTTGCTATAAAGCACATATAAAGATTATATACTTTATTAGTTACAGTATGAAATAAAAATCTTTCTATTTTCAATTAAACCTGAAAGTTCATGTTTTTTTCAATATCGTATTTCAGAAAACAGAGTAAGACAGCTTTTTGCAAGTACCCTGACTCTTCTTCTCCCTGCCCTGCTTTGCTCTTTAGATCACCGTGTGGTGAGAGGTATCGCAGTTGCACCATGAAGCTGATGCTCAGGGTAGGAAAATACAGAGCCTAGATGAGGCTGGGAGAGCTCGAGGAAGAGGTGGAAAGCCTTAGTGTATGGAGAGCTAAGCACACCTGAGCTTGCTCAAGCTGACTGGTGGGGATCATTCCTCTGCTCCCTGTGATTGTAGTAAGTATGGGTTTCCCTGTGGAAAGACCAGGAACAATAATGCTGTGTCCTGCAAATCCAGGAATACCAGAGTCTGAGGCAGTGCTTGAAGGTGCGTTGGTTAACAGGAGGTTTCATTACTGGACTTTGCGGCTTACGACAGTTCTGTTTGGCTTTTCTGAACCAGGGGAGCGCAAAGCCTTTAAGCTTGGATGTTCCCCCCGTTACTAGTAACTACCATGGGCAGAGCTTCCTTTGAGCTTGTTGGAAAGTGCCACCTTGACTCCCAGGCCTCGAGCTCTCAGAAAAGGAGAGAAGTCCCCAGGGCTTGCTTTCTGAGGGGTCAGGATTTGGGGAAATGTGAGCAGATCCTTTCAAAGATTCTTCGCCCAGCATCAGTGCAGTAATAGAACTCTCTGTTGTGTCCTGTTGCTTTGGGGTCTAGGCTTGGACCTGCTGTTAGTCCTCAGTTTGGTAGCTTTTGTACAGCTTTTAGGTACACTCAGGAGAGAGCGTTCCCAAGGTGCACCTGAGCCAAGAGCAACAAGAAATGTTGTTGCATATGTCAATTGCCCACCTGCACCGGGGACATGATTGCTCTGCTCTTGCATTATATTAGTCAATATTTATCTAGAGAGCGAATCAAAACAAAGCAGAAAAGCCTCACATTTTTTAATCAGGCTATTTTATCTGTTGTTCTGCCTTTGGCCATTTCTATTTATGTGTGGATTGACCGTGCTTTATCATAGATCTGTTTGAAATTCTGCAGAGACATCTGTCTTTTATTTCAAAAATAGAATCTCCTTTGAATGTGAGATCTGTCCTTTAGTGCTGATAAACTGCTTCTCTAACTCGGCAGTGCCTTGTTTGATGAAAGCAGGAGGCAAATCAGACCAGATCTCTCCGGCTTGCCGTTTTCTGCTGCACGAGCTTAGCTTTGGCGTGTTTGTTTAGTATGTAATGTTAAAGTGGTATTTCACTTGTAATCTGCTAAATCAGATGAGAATGGAGTGTTGATTTGATTTTGTTTATGAGTCTTTTGTGTGCACCGTTTGCAGGAAGATATTTCTTTGCAAAAAGGACATGATTAAATAATTCATTTAATGATTTTTTTTCGGGCAGTAGGATAAGCAGCTCAATAGGGTGAACACTCAGGGTATTTCTCATTAATTCAGAAGTCACTTTTATGAGAACACTAAAGAAATTGTTTGTTAGAAGATAATCCAAAGTTAGCTAGTCCTTGATTCTGCAGTGAGGGATTTGCAGCCTCCAGTGGTTTATATAATGTCTTTAGACTATCAAGATTTTCTTTAAAGTTTGGTCTTGGAGCTTGATCACACAAGAACTGAACTTTAAAAGCAAAGAAGCAGCTTTTGAATCCCAGAGAAGAACCTGAAAATGCTGTCTGGACCAATTGTGATTTAGATGAGGTTACTTTGTAGGGGGATTGGAGGAGCTAAGGAGAATTCACGGCATAGATCCCCGCTGCAGGCCGAGCGTGATCCATGTAAACATGCAGCTGCTCAGCACAGCCAGCGTTTGAACACACGAGAGATGCTGGAGCGCAAACAAAGGTGCCGTCTGCATCCAAATTGACACCTTTGCTGGGTGATGCTTCCATTGTCCCCAAAACCCTGTCGTGTTGCCTTTGTGCTGTTGGATGACAGAAACCTGTATGCTAAAAAAGTAAGGGCGTGTTTATGTGTGGACATGGGTCATATCATATTAAATTAGACCTTTAACCCTGTGGGAAGTGTGCAACCTTTTTTTCTGTGTTATTGACCATAAATGATACCATCTGTGACTTTGGTTTGTTTGCTGTTGCTGTGTGGGAAGTCTGCCTGCATGTCGACATTGCAAACTTCGATATTATCTTTGTTGCTAAAGAGGTCGATTTTTGTTTGTTTGTTTTCTCAGTGGATAGCTGATATGGGACATTTGCCATGCTACAAGAGCCTAGTTAAAAGAAGGCCGCTATATTTCTTACCCTGTGGTAGTAAAATGAGTTCAGAGTTTTATCCCATACCTGTGGCTAAAATTTCTACCTTGCCTAGAACTGAAAACCAGAGTAGCTTTGTCTTCACTGAAATTTTACTGAGCCAGATTTTCAGGTGAATCTTCTTTAGCATCGAAAGCAATACCAGTCTTTCAGTACTATCTTGATATTCTGCTTTTCTTTTGTCCTGTGGAGGCCACATGTTTCACCAAGAGGTTCTGTTGTAAGTCAATGTTCCTATGCTAGTAGCACCAGTAAGAAAGACAGTACTTAACACATTAGGTATCTCCCACAGTATGGGAGAGGGAGAAACTCACATCCTTGAGGAAGTCACAAGTCCTAGCTGTGTAGGAATTTTTTTTGAAGAAGTTGCATCACTGCTAAGCTATGAAAGTAGGGAAGGGGAGTAAGGATAGAGGATTCCCCTCCTGATGGAAGAGAATTCACAGCAGAAACAAGGATTTGCAATGTGTCTAATAGCAATAGCAAAAAAAAAAAAAGAAATGAGAAACACTGCCGGACAGGGAACATCTTCCTTCTCATTGAGGTGATTTTCAGAATAAAGAAAGACAAGGTGCATCCATGAACACCATCATTTCACAAATGGAGATGTAGCAAGCTGTGGGGAAAGGGATGGAAAATGGATGGTTGTGAAGATTTAGGGTTCTATTGAGATTAGGAGTTTTCTACCCATGTGCCCTGTTGATCCCTGCTAATTATGTACACTTGACTTTTTATAGTTCTAAAATACCTTTACCTCTGTGGTGAGAAATTTTGATTAGTCTCTGCCTTTCCAAGCAGGGATTTAATTCAGTCCCCAAATATGCAAATAAAAAGCCATATCCACTCCCACAAAGAGGTAAAACTTGTGGCTATCTACTTCTCATGGTTTCCCTCATATGGCTATAAACAAAATAATGAATAAAGAAAAATATTTAGGCAGTGAGTTAAAAAAGCATAAAAAGATAAACTAACAGGTACTTTGAAAATGGATATTTATAGTTAGATTAATCTTTGGCCTATGCAGACTGCATGCCATGAAAGTCAGTGCAATTATAGTCCCTTGTACCAGCGGTGAATATGAGCTAAGAGCAAACAGAAAAGAAATAAAAACATTTCTCACATCTTTGAATCAGGTTTATTTTGGTGATGACTTCTTGCTCAGCTGTGCACAACAAAACAAAGCTATTGTTATGCTCTCAGTGAGAGTTGTATTTATATGGCATGACACTGCCAGTACTGAGTCTTGGTGTTCTTCCATCCCTTCCCAAAACAACAGTCTGCCTAAAGGTATTTAAGAAAATACAGCTTATTATTGTTTTCTTACATGTGTTCATGCACTGAATATGGGAAAACACAGCCAGAGTCTTGCTGTCATTTTTTGTTTTCATACAAGTGAAATTTACTGTAATTTGCTTTGGAAGCTAGGTCACTCTCCCATCACCAAATACTATAGGCATCTTGGGAATATTAGTAGAAAATAAGATTCCTACTCTTGTCATAGGTTGGCAGGTTGAGGGGGGCTTTGTGCTTGCTTGGAGAGATACTCAAGACGGTGATCTGCTCTCTGGTTCTCATAGTAAAACAATTAGCAGCTTGCCGCGTTCCCTGCAGGGCTTTCACCGGGCTCGGCCTCCATCAGAGGCCTCTCTGGACGCTTTCTTCCCTGCTTTCGTGTGACCTTACGGCTTTCCTGACTCATCAGAACTCATTTCATGTCAAGAGACTACTTTGCCTGGCATGCAGCCTGGCATCTGAATAACTCCTCTCAAGGCCTTGTCAGAGTACTTTAGGGATATGACTTTTTGTTTGTGACCTCTCTTTGGCTATATATGTATCTATTTTAGTCAACTAAAGGCTGTTCTTTAAATCAAGACAAGTGCCTGTTTTTACCAGGCAGGCTTTTGAAGACTTTCCTTTTCATTGATGGGCAACTATTTCTGTCCAATGTCCCAAGCCCCCCACAGAAGAAACTGTTCTTCTGTATCATTTTGCAGTGAAGAGGGGGGAAGATCACTGCCTGTTTCTCCCTGTTGTAGTAGGGATCTTCTGCATTAGGGCAAGAGGGATGCATCTTTGGTGAGCATAAACTTACCTTCATTTGTGACAGTCTGCTGATGGACATAACACAAAGGTTAGAAGGAATCATTTGACTGAATCATCTATGCTGAAATGGAGCCAGGAGGTAAGGAAAGGCTAGAAGGAAGTCTGCCCTGATCCTAATGCTTTCTGAGAAAGGTTTCTGCGATGAGTTGCTTCCCAGCCTTCTTCAAGGGCCACTGCACTGCTCACAGGGTGAGCAAACCTGAAGACCAAGACTATAAGACTTGGAAAGCATCTGCTTGCATCTCTCCCAGCAGTAAAAACCACTGTGACAGACCTGCTAAACACCACTAACTGAATGGAGCTCTAAATAGGGTCCTCTTATTTATCCTTTCTCCCTTAAGAAGGGGCGAGATGGAGTGTCCATGACAATTGCTGCCTTGATTAACATAGAGACTAAGTGAAAACAGCCTTTCACTTTATTTGTGTGGTTTCTGCTGCTGCAACAAACAGCAATTCCTGGATTTTCTTCACAGTCCAATCTAGGACCTTGCTCTGACTGAGGAAAGACCTTCTCTCCTTCTTGCACTGAACTGTGCCCTGTCCTTTCTACTGCCTCTGTCTGCTTCCTCAGCAGATTTGCAATCCCGATAGTTGAGGTCCCTCTCTTTTTCTCTTCCTGGTCTTCACATCTTACAACGTAGAATTATGGATCCAGTGTCCGTTGCAGTGGTGCAAGCACTGCACGGAAGGGTCTGGTTTTTTGCACAGTATACTTTTGTCTGGACCTGCTCATTCCTGTCCATTTTAAAGGCTGAGGGTGCAGCATGGAGCACCTGTGTTTGCTGTGCTGGCTGATGGTCTGCTCTGGTGGTCATCCAGGCTCCACGGTGTTGATGCAATAGCTCTACCCACAAACATGTAAGATACAAGTTCTTGCTGCTTTTCAGAGGAAGCTTGTTCTTCTTTGAGACTGACGCGAGCCGGTGGTGTTTAGAGGTGCTCAGTAAAAGCAACAGCTGGAGGATCAAAAAAGTCCAGCTGTAAGCTTGCAGTGGGTCACCTACAGCTGACCATTGGTATTTGCAGGCAGAACTTTGTAACCAATTTAGAGACCAGAGCAGATTGTTTTAGAGCGGACGTGCAGTGGTGAGTGAGGGTGAAATGACTCTACTGTTGGGCTACAATACAACATATAAACCACTGGTCAAAGGTGGCAAGGCACGTCTGCTCGGTGGGAAATTGCTCCCCACACTGTGGATGCTCTGACTGCTCCTTCCAGACAAGGGTGCTATAGCAACATACCGAGAGGAAAACTTGTAGGGACAGTATCAGCTCCAGCTAATGAGCTGCTAATCACTGTTGATATATGATTTATATTCTGAAGAACTGAAGGTAGTGACAAGAGCTTCTGTGGTTTGTTGTTCTTGTTCTTTGAAGCTAGATAATTTAAGACAGCTGTTGTTCTGGGGGTGGGATGCAGTATATGGCAGATAGGATTCACGAAATGTGTACCCATGGGTCTCACCTTTAAATAGTCATAGTGACTGAGGAAGTGGGATAGATCTCCCTAGGTGTAAAAGCTAGATGCCACCTCTCCCGTTTGTTCATCCTTCTTTGATGAAAAGCTATTGACTTTGCTACAGTGAATGATTATAAGACTAATGCAGAATCAGATTGCATTGACAGGTCTAATTTGCAGTCCAGGTTTATTCATTGCCTTTTTATACCCTCTGACTCTTGAGTTATTGTTCTTTGGCTCAAAGAGGTCTTTTCCCTGTCTTGTGCTCAAGCCATGTGTTCATAAAAAAAAGAACACGGGTGGCCCTGAGTACCAACATTTTTTTTTCCTTCTTTTCTAAGCTTAGTAAGTCACTCTTGGTCCTTTCTGGTAAAGCAGCCTTCCACTTGCACTGATAATTTTGGTAGCCCATCTCTGAGTATCTTTCTTGTACTTCATTGCAACTTGGTTGCTTAACTTGCCAATTCCTAGGCCTCAAGTTCTGTTTCTGACCACATTAATCCAGTTCAGGGCCTCCCTAAGGACAGTTTAAGGCTTTACAGAAACCTGGCTTTTGCTGAGTAATACTACAGATTATTACCTGTGAATTCAAAAACTCATTCTCTCTTTTATTGGTCAGGTTATATATAATCTAAAATCATAATCTCCAAAGAACACTGTCAGTTTTGGTAGTGATGGCTAAACATGAATATGGGTAATACAACAGACCAGCACAAATAGCTTAATTTTTGTCAGGCAAAAACTATTAAAAAGCTGTTGAAGAATCTTGATATGTCAAACATAGAGACACTTTACAAAGAATTTGTTATTTATATGGTTTATCAGATGCAATTTGTAGGCTGCCATCTGAAAGTGTGCAAGTGGAAATGCTAATTTGGAAGCATTAAGCCTTGCATGATAGTCAGTGAAATGACCTGTGGGTTCTCCACATATGATTACTAGCAGGCTGTGTGCAGGCTATGTGAGGCATACACCCCAGGTGGTATCTCTTTGAAATTAGATTAAATCTCAAGGGGAGAGACTTTCTCCTTTATTTGTGTGCAAAGTGTTATACATGTTTCTAACACCTTGTAAATAATATATCAAGGCTCTGCTCGTTTTCTTCCATGTTTATGTGTTAACAGTCTCTGTCACATCAATAGCCAAGAGTGAAGTCTGGAGTATGTGAAGGCTGGATGTGAGAAATTGTATGGGAAAGGGGGACGGGTATCAAATTGAGGTCTTTAATTCTGCAGAATCCCTGAGTTGAGGCTCGGAGGTGAAGCAGCTATGCTGCACTCTGAAAATGCTTCACTGTTTTTATTTGTTCTTCTCATCCACAAGAATCATATGAAAGGAGATGGTAGACGGCATTCAAAAAAGACTAAAAAGCCCCACAGCTACCTGAGACAATACAGCTGAATCTTTTTTTCAGGATGGAGAAAAAACTACTGAAAGATAATTGGAGTGTTATCTTTGAAGGTCAATTGCTTTCTCATTGCAGGGCCAGCTCTCCACCGTTCTTCCTCAGCTGTAGTACCCGCTGGCCGGAGACATAAATCTATCTGCGGAGCTCTTGCTGTTCCTCTCAGCCTTTCCACTGACAAGTACTGAGTAGCCTACCAACCTTTATTACTCACCACAGGAATACTGACTATGGCCTCATAGATTTCCCTGGGAAAGAGAATTTTGAGGCCCCTGTGACCTGTTTTCTTCTCTAGTGGGTTTGACCCTTGGGGCAGTTATGATGTATGATGCTGATGTACTGGGCATAGCTGTTACCTCAGCATGTTGTTCGCTATACATTGGAATTTAACATCCTGTCTTTATCTGCAGTGTCAGATTGTGTCTTCTCTTGTAATTTCATGGCATTTAGGTTTTTTATCAACCATGAACCTGTGGCTGAAGAAACCAATTGTGTGTGTACAGGGTCCTTCTCTCCGCCTCTTTCAACGGGTGATCTTCAACCAGCGTGGTGGGATGAGTTACTGTCCTCCAGCGCGTTTAATTGCAGCACTGCTGATTATAGGACAGGGCTTAATATCTGACTGGTCTTCTTTTGTATCGTTTACACTGACTTTTCTTTTAACCAGTTTTATTCTTCCTAGGATACACTAGTAGCAATAAAAAACAGGATTAAAAAAAAACCCTGTAGATATAAAGGACCTGCTCTGTCAGGTAAGCTATAGTGTTTTTCCCATTGCTGTCCCAGTTTCTTGAAGCTTATTTCCATTCAGATGATATGCAGAACTGTCCATCAGAATGAGCCCACCTCTTCAGTGGGAAGAGTGAGTGAGAGTTTGACGTTGTTTTGTTATAACATTGGGAGCAGCTATGCTGGATCAGAAGAAAACTCCATGTGGTCAGTGGCTGCTGGTGGCTGATTCTTGGGAAAGGCTTGTAAGAAACATGGCAAGCTCAGAGGGCTTCCTCCCGGGGAAAGCTGCCTCTCTTGTTTTATGAATGACCAAGGCACACCAATTTTAAACACATCACGAACCATCGCAGATTCTGTTGCCAGATTACAGAGGGGATTTGAGCCGGAGCCTCCCCCTCTTTCTGTGCCTGGCTTCTGCAGCAGTTGCGTGTGCTGTCTGTAGGGGTTGCCCCAGGCTCAGATCTGGCTTTGACTGCAGGCATGCAAGCTCTGCGGGCACGTGTGCAGCACTAACCACATATCGGAGCTGTCCTTAGGGGACTGTGGGAGGGAGCATCATCGGAGAGAATGAAAATCCACAGCAAAGATCAGTGGAAAACTCTTCTAGCAGCTTTAGGCTTCTTTTAGTTGTGTCTTCTTTTTATGGTCTCTGTTGCCATGTCTCTGCCCACAGTGCTACTGATGGTACCAGTGCAGGAGAGATAAAATAAGGATGGAAGAAGAAATGATAGATTGGCTGGCCATTGGTCAGCCCTTTTTCTTCATCGGTATGGGGATTTATATCATAATAAAATGAGATGCTTTTAAAATAGTCCTTTGATCTGAGTGTATATTCAGTGATGAAAGTAATCTGACCACCAATTACCTAGATTCTGCTGCCTTTCCATAACTTCTGCTCTATTATTTCATCAGGACCTAGCACAGAAACTTAGTTTTTCTTAGGTAAGTGAGCTGGGTCATCACATACTAGTACCTAATGTCTGTCTGCTCCCTATATAGAAATATGCTCTGGCTAAGATTTTTGTGAACTGCTGTTAAAATGAAATCCAAGACAGGGATTCTACTGCTGTGCTGTAGTTCTTTAGCATATTTAAGATGCTCCTTCCCACCTACTGCTTTTTCCCATCAGGGTCCGCCACATGATAAATCTACCATAAGTTTTGCATTAATCATGCCCTTGTGAATTATCCAGCAACATATTTCCTCTGTCAGTCAGCCTCCCGCCTGAAATGACAAAGCCTGCTGGTTTGTGACTACTGTGTTATCACCGGTTGCCTTCTTACTGGCTTTAGTAGTAGAATAAATGGATTTAGACTGATTCATTTGTAAATCCACAGCATTTATGTCCTCCTTTCTGTAATTCTTGAAACTTGGAAGTCCAGATGAAGCACAGGCAATATTTTCCAAGAGATTATTTAGAAAAGGCTGCTTTTGGCTGTAGATTTGCAGCAGTGTCCTGCCCTCAGGATCCAGGGGAAGTTCACCCTTACAGTGTGATGTTCACACTGTAACGTTCTTGGTAAAGAATCACAGAGATGGGGTTTTGAGAAAACTGTTCCAGACTGATTTTCTCTAGAGAAATAACACACCAGCTGTGTTGCATATGCAGAAAATTCAGCTGTTAGCTCAATTAGCTTGCCTTTATGAGGAAAAAGTGAAATGCATAGCCTTTAAGTGAAGAAGAAATAAGGGTAAAGAATAAAGAAAAAAGTCAAGAAATAGAATATTTTAATGAAAATATTTTATATATGGATGAAGTTAATTAGGTTTTCAGATACCCTTGTGAATGGTGTCAGGTTAAAAAAAATCACATTTCTGTCTGCATGCCTGCACCTATTAATGTTACAAACTACCCATTAGACTGAAAATCACTTTTTTATTATTATTATATTAGTTTTGTGTATTTAAAAGCAGTTTTGCATTAAATAATTTTACTCTTTCCCCAGCTCACTCTCAACTGATTCTCTTGTTGTTTATGCGGATCTTTCCCACAGCAATGAAGGAGGAAGTTTATCTTTAAAGGCAAATGTAATTCTGAAAAACATAAACAGTTCCAGAGGATCTGGGATGGGTGCAGTCTTCCTATCTTCTCTTTGACAGACTGAGTGCCTTTACTCACTCTCTCTCTCTTCTCTCCATCAAAGCAGGAAATACCTTTATCCCCTTTAGATAAAAGAGCTATACCTAGTGTTTAATTTCTGAAAGAATGCTCAAATACAACTATGAGAACTTATCTATATTTTCCTATGTATGAGATTGATGCATATTCTCTAGAAGTGAAAGGTGTGTTGTTTCCTTCAAAGGCCCTTCAACTGCTAGTCATAGGGCTGTCTCTGAGGGCCTGAGGGAGTGGAAGACCATCTAAATCACCTGGTGCACAAAATACTGGATAGCACAAGGTATTTAGAAAGCAATGTCCTTGAACATTGGCAAGTGCATTAGCTTTTCAAAAACTGATTTCTATTTATAAGGTGCAAGAAACAAAGCTTTATGAGAGTCAGCAAGCAATACAGCTACAGAAAAAAAAAATCAAAATTTTACTTGTCTTCTTGAGGCTCAATTATTTAGTGGCTAACATTAAAAATTTGTAATAGCTTTTATTCCCATTGACTTCAGATGGAGAGGAGGTAGATCAGATGGACTCTGTAGAAGAGGAGTACCTTGTATAAGCCCACAGTATGTAGCAGCACTGAGCTTTAGTACAAAGAAACATTAAAAAAACAAGTTCACAGTGAAAGCCAGTGGATAAAACCCAGATTCATCTTTAGCAATAATATATATTATTTTCAATTGCTTCTGCTTCATATTTCTGAGATACTCTGTTGTAGTGACACCGGATAAGTGGTTACTTTCTGCTAGTCATGTATATTTCTCAAAGCCTGAAATGGAAAGTGTAGTAATACTGGCCTGAGATCACGCTGCTCTCATTGCTTGTAGAAAACTTCTCTCTTCAGAAGCAGTCCCGTTGGCAGAGTTCTTGTCCTCACTGAGCACTTAGTACCACCCTTTCCATCTGATTATGATCTGCTATAGCTCTCATTTCATTTGCAAGTCTGGATCCTGTCTCGATTTTCTTTTTTACTCTAAGTGTAGCTTCATAGTGTAAGGTTTCTTTTTCTGAATTTTGCCTGTTTTCACTGAGTTGTATATGACCTTTGTTTTCCAGTTTCATTTTGAGTTGTATCTTGTTATTCTATCAGGTACACGGTGTCAAACCATGGCCCATGCTCTCCACAGTTTGGTTTGGTTGCGGTCCTTTATTTTGCCAGTTCTAATAGTTCATCTGGTCCTTTCCAGAAGTTCATTTCCCCATGCAGGTTTTTAGAGGCAAGCACAACCCAAAGTCCTGTCTACCTATTCAGTATTTCACTCTCTTAAAATTGTTCTTCATCTTTGCATCAGAATGTGCACAAAGCTTTCTGTCTTTTGGTCTCAAAGCAGCTCTGCCAGGTATTTTATTTATATGGTTTGCAAACCTTCTCCAGCTTTTATAATTACATTTCATAACCTCTTGTACCTGAAATAACTAAAAGCTCTTTAAAATGTCAAATGATCGGAGTCAAGGTCTGTTGGGAAAAGAGCTTGTCAGAGACCAAGCTATCTTCCGATTGCCCTCCACTTTGCTGGCACCCATTTCTTGCTGATACAGAATGAGGCTCTATTTAAATCCTTGGCGGCAGCCTCCTTCCTTAAAGTATTTTCCAGTTTGCCTAACCGACAGGACCATTCATTCTTCAGGAATCTCTTGCAGCCAAGGAGAGTCAAACAGTCTGCTTGATTCAGGCTGTGAATTTATTATCACAAGCTTGTGAATGACTTAACACCTCCCGCTGGCAACTTTTTTCCAGAGCACAGTCAACACACATTTCATCAGATATGATCCGCTAAGAGTAGGTTGGCCTTTAACACTTTCATTTACCTGTGCAGAAAAGTTACATCTGTATCATTCTGGCAGATTATTTCTCTTTCTGTTGCTTAAGAACAAAAGCTTTTTGCTCCCTTGACCTTGGTTCTCCAAATAACATCAGCTTCATGCTGATGCTCTACCTTTGGTGGTTTTACATGTGAGTTACGCAGGTGAAGGTAAAATGAGGATCTGACCCCAAAGTGCCTTCCCAGAAATTTCTCTGCATCTTTGGAAAAGAAATTTCCTGGTCACTCTGAGCACAAAGCGCTTTCCTTATGCCTGTGATAAAAGGAAGAGGCAGACTGAACTCTACAAGATCAGAGATAACACCATCTATCATAATTTTTCTTTTCCAAGAAATAACAAATAATCTAACTGCCTCGGGCTTTCTAAAAGTCACAGGGGTTGTGAGAAACAGACCCAGCTTCTGTCCTAGTCTCAAAACTTTGTGTCTCATACAGGACTGCCCTACTGGCTCATCCTGTATAGGGTGATAATTTGTACATCTTTGCAATATTCCAGCTGGGACTTTTTACTGTAAGATATTTCCTGCCCTTTGAAGCCAAGGCTTTTGGAGGGCCTGTGTCCTGTTAGCTTAAGTCAGCACTGCCCTCTTCTGGGAATGACAGCAGGCCTTTTCCATGGCAATCAGATTTCCTGAAGCATCAGTTTCATCTAGGACCTGGCTGTGAGTAAGCAAACCTCTCATGCAACCTGTATATGTAAAGTAAAGCATGTGAGTAGTTCTACTAGTGGGGTGCTTTTAGTCATCAACACACCAAATGGAGAACAACACTCTTGACATTATGGCAATATTGGTGTCTCTAAAATCACGTATTCATAACTTAGTGACCTGTGGCTCTGAATCTTAAGTTCTGGGAGCAGTTTCTCAGTGGAAGGACTCTGCCATAGGGTCAAAATTTAATTAATCTGCCATAATTTGCCCACACCGAGCATCTGTTCTTCAGTTATCTTATACTCACACTTCTTATGCTCTATAAATGTGTCTATAAATGTTTCATAAACGCTACTTGTTTCTGGCAGAGGTTCTTTTCACCAGTGGGAAAAGGCACTTGCGGCTGCTAGAAAAGAAGGCTGTGAGTCTTGGTGCAGGAGGCCACATCGTGCGTCTTACGTGTGGGACGGGCACATCCCACATCCCGTTAAGGGGCTTCAGTGTCCTGGGCTCTCAGCTGTTCCCATGAGGAGAGAGCAGGATGTGCCCGGGATGGGCACGCGGAGCCGACAGGCGTTGGCGGAGTGTCACGGTTAAGTGCACAGACGAAGCTTGGTGTAAGCAGTGCTCGCCAAGGCCTTGCCTTGCTAAGTCACCAGTCAAGCGGCGTAGGCTTTCTGAGGGCACGGTTTGTCTTACGAGTTTTGATGTGCTCAAGTGGTTGTAAAGGCTGAAAAGCAGAGTTAGATTAACTTTATGATTGTCACCAAGCCCACATTTCATTTTAAATATTTTATGTGGTGCATTTTCAGCCTGGAGAAATTGGTGCCTTCTTGAATGTGCTGAGTTCCCTGAAAAATGGGATGTAAGGGATGGGAAAGGAAGCCCTAAACCCCAAATTAATCAAGTGAAGTGAAAAGTAGAGTGCTTTGTCACTCTGTAGCGATTTCAGCTAAGAATTAGACAGTGCTTTTCAAGAACCAATGGCAAATGATTTACAAAATCCCTGCAACATCTTTTGTATTTTGTAATGACACAGCCATGCTAAGTGACTTACACAGAATCGTTCATCTATAATTCAGGATACCCGATGTCCAGTTGTATCAGACAATGTGGCTTTTTTTTTTGGTATGATTGTCTATCAGGATCACTAACCAAATCTGAAATAATTTTTTTGATGTTCAATTATTAGATATATTGCCTCTTTTCATTCTGTGAATTTTTTTAATTTAGCCATAACATTTGGGAATTCTGAGGAGTTACACAAAAAGCTGAGAGTGGATATTTATCCACGTCATTTATCCACTTTCTGCGCATTTCAGTTGCTTTCACTAATTGTCACTAACTCTTTGTCCAACAAGACTTTGCTGTTGGTATATTTTAGTCTTTTCCATTCAGGTTGGCCACATATTTCAAAGAGAAGGGTTTTTCACAATACATTTCAGGAATATTCAGCCTGATGTGATTGCCCTTTTGATTTTCACACAAGCAACAAATGATGATTTATATTTCTGCTTATCTCTTGTGTGAAAAGATACACACAAGGCTTCCCACTTCCAGCCGCAGAAATCTCTTATGCCAGTTTAAATTAGATGTAACTCAGTCACAAGCCATGCCTGGTGTGAAACTACGCTGAAGAACTGATTCAAGGGCAATTGGAGTTAATGAGAAACTTCCCATTGCCTTCCATGTGCTTTGAAGTATGTTGCGTGTTATATAAGAATTAGACTTATAGGTTGAAGGCAGTAGGAGTGCGAAAGGCAGTAGGAGACTGTAGAGAGGAAGTTTTCAGAGGTTAATTTTAGTTATCCCTAGTCTTCCAGTAGAGTCGCTTGTGAAATGGCAGTTTCTCCTCTAAAATGCTCCACGGAAGAACCTTTTTTAGATGCTCGGAATCCGTGTTCATGCTTCTCCACGTTGCTCCCTTGCCTTTTACACCTGTTGAGCGATTGCTCCGGATGTATCATTTAAAGTCTCAAAATAAAACTTCTGCTACATTAAGTTCTCGTTACTCTCTGATCTACTGTTCTGTTTTTGAACACATGAACCTTTCTAAAACAGCCAAGGGTATCTCCATGCTTCGTTTTATCTAGAAGGAGGGGTCTGGCAGATCTTCCTTGCCAGAGCCCTTTGGCTGCTCATTTACATTCACTTCTGCTCCTGTGCTACCTCTTCATGCCTTCAAAGCATCAGTAGTTCCTCACCCTTATTAAAGTGTTAATCTGTTTGAATTAGGGCTTCTTCCAAAAGTAGTTTTACTGAAACTACTGAAAATGCCATATAAACAGTACACAGATATGTTTATCTAGGGATAGTCATATTGAATTAACTGGTCTAGTCAGGCATGTGTTTCTTACAGTAGAGTCAACAATATTTTCAGTAAGATTTTTCAGTATTCAAGGATTTGAAAACTGCTATGAAAATGCACAAATAGTTAAGGACAATCTTTCAGAGCACATAGACTGTTCTTGCAGAGATGCCTGCAAAAGCAATAGATTTTGAAGGAAAGCAACAACTCAGGATCAGAGACCATCTTTTTACCTTTGCTTAACAAGAGTCAGCCTGGAAAAGTGTACAATAAGGTTCAGCAATGAAATAGCTGCTCAATTCCACATTGAGAGGAACTCTTGGAAAAAAGAAGAGTGCGGTGATGCATCCATCACGTAGCCCGTGTTTTGCACTGCATTAGCACATTTTTGTGTTGTGATTTGTCATTCTGTAAGTACATCTTTCTTTTTATTTGACAGAATAAGGTTAATTTGTCTTGCAGTAGCATGTTGTACAATTAAAAGTTTTCTGGCTCCTGCGCAGTGCCTTATAAGATAGGCAAAAGCTCTGCAGGTTTTTAAATTATCTTTGGACTTCGTTTTGTCATGATTTCATAGTGTTTCCTAGAGATTTTATAATATTTCCATGGTTATTACAAGCAAGCAATTACTATGGAAATTATAGACTATGCTTGCATGTTTGGAGTGAGAAATTATAGATAATTTCTGGTATGCTGGTCCAGTTTCTATGGTAATTTGAATAAGTGTGAATTAATTGCCTGTTGTTGCCATGGTTCTTTATGGTAATTCCAGAGTGTTAATACTGGAAATATACCAGGTTACATTTTATTCATGTCTTTAGTACTTGTTAACATGCCTCCTAGGACATTCCAAAGATTACTGTCATCTCATTTCCCCTAGTTTTGACTCTCTGAGGATGTTAACATGAGCAGCTGGAAGATAATCTTCTTTAAGAAAATCCCTCTAGCCACACTGGCTTTTACCTTTATGACCCAGCCAGAAGGCTATTAAGGCCAATTCCCATTGCTCCTGTAGCCCCTGGATGGAGCCCATTGTCTTTCATGGTCAGCAGTGATTGGCAACCCTTGTTCTTTGCTCATCTTTGTCTCATGCTGTTAACAGATGAAACTGCTTCTACCCTCTAAAACAAAGAGCTTGGTCTTGAACAAATTAATGACCAGTGTCTGCAAAAGCCACATTCAGACTCCTCTAAACAGAAATTTGAAGAAAAATGAAAAACACTGGGGAATCAGAAGATATTCAGGCCAAAAAGGAATTTATTTTGCTACCAGTGTCCTCATGTCTTGTGGATAAATCCTGGTGGATCATGATAACGAATTGCTGCATCCTGAACTCAGTCACAGCAATGAAAAAAGTACAACGCTCTTTCTTAGAGGGCAGTCATAGTGTTCTAGACATGGATTCATGGGGAATGAAGTGTAACATCAAGGGTTGGAATCTGCACTCCTGTTTATGTTTTGCAGTGAGGTGGGTAGGTATGTGCTACTGTGTAAAATCACAGCAACCCACAGACTGCTATCCAACGTCTCATTAACTCCAGAGCCTGTGGGCTTCCAGACAGACTCACTCTCACCCCTATTTGTTATTCAAATGAAATTATGTGGAAAAGTTAGCTATCTAGGCATCTCTCTCTTCCCACCATGACCCTTAGATGATTATAGCTTTGTCATATTAGTCATCATTAGTTGCATATAACCCCTAAATGAATCAATGTTATTCAGATTGCTAAGTCAAGTGTTTAGGAATTGCTTGTTGACTGCATAAATGACAGAATTCAGGTATTTGACTTTTTAGGCTTAACTCAATCCCCTTGTGCAATCCCCGAGCTTTATCCTCCAGCCTTTGATTACATGGTCGCATACTGTTTTTCCCACTGGCCAAGGATGGCCAATGCTGTCCTTACAAGCCAGCTAGCTGATATTTTGCACTCATACTTTCACAGTATTATTTTGATATTCCAGTCAAAAACTGTAGACATGTTAAATTTCATCTACAAAAAAAAAAAAGTGAGGATGTGTCTAGCACATTTTCAGAAAAATCATATTTAGTAGAGCAAAAAGACAATTTCATCATAGTCTTATCCTCCACATTTCTACTGTTCTGAAAAATGTAGAGCAAGGGGAAATTTAAAAATGTTAAAATAACCCATTTCAGAATGCTGAAATGGCTTGATCTAGCATTTCAATTTAATCATTTTGTGTGAAAGTAACATATCTTCAAACAATGTCTTAGAAATAACCAGAAAACCTCAAACCCAGAAAAGCACTGAAATAGTTAAATATCATGCACATACACACACACACTCAAAAACTGCAGCACAAGGTTATCTTGCATTCAACAAAACAGTTCAGTTAACCTTGATTTGTATTGATACCTTTGATTCTCTGGAAATTACCTGTTTTGACTACATCTGAAACACTTTTTCAAAGATTTTCTTGGTTTAATCTGTGTGTTTAAAAATCCATTATTTTTGCGGTAAAAATGTGAGAACTGACAGTAACAGTAGCTTCTCTATTAAACAAAAAGAAATTGCAAAGTGATCTTATCGGTGGGCATAGCTACTAATACTCTGAAAATAGCTCATCTCAGAGCAGGAAAGCTTTTCAATTTTCCTAACAAAGTGTAAATAGACCCAGAGCCTGGAAGATTAAATTAGATAACTTCTAAGTAAAAGACAATCGCTTAGCAGTGAGCCTTAGAAAATATGAAAGCTGTCAAGGGAAGTGGTGGATTCACTGTTCCTTGTGTGACTTTTCAAAGCGAAGCCTTATTCTTGTTTTCTTTCTTTTCTTTCCTTTTTTTTATCATCATTTAATGTCATTTCAGAGGGAAAAAAAATTCTGGCTAGTTTGCTGATTTGGGGAGAGTACTGGGTTGGCTGGATGCAGGGGGTGCTGTCTTGCTTTACAGGGTGCAGATCTCCCATATTAACCCTTTCTTCTTGCATTTTTGGGAGACCACAACGTCCGTATTATCTTAGACGCAGTCCTAGCACTAGCAGGTGTCCTCTGAGGCCCTGATTCAAATCACTTTCCATAATTCAAGGACGCAGCTGTTTGCCTGCACTGGTCAGGAAGGATTTATGTCATCCCTGTGTACAGCCAGACAGCTCTGTCTCTGGAGCACTAGGAAGACTGGGTAGGTTGACAGAGAGCACTTCTTCCCTAAGCTTTCAGACTCTGATGTGCCTTGATTGCATACTTGGGGTCATCACGATTGCAGTGTCTCGGGCAAGACTGAGAACTTCACTGTTTTGATCTTTCCTCAACATACTTAGTTAGACAGGACCACCCCATAGAAGCCTCAAGCAGAAGTAATACTTTCACTGGCTAAACTCGGTCTCTAGTTGAGGCATGAAGTTATCAGTGTCAATGACTGAACCCGCTTCTGTCTTTTTGCTCCTTTTCCTCAATTCTGTCCTAAAAGGGAGCCAGCTAGTGCTCTATACAATATGTAGAATCAAAGCATGAAGCTCTGTGTGTCTATGATCTCTTGACAGTCTCCAGGTATCCTGTGGGGTATCTTGGGGGTCTGCAGAGCAGCGGAGGTGTGACCAATATTGCAACAAGACCTCTCCTTACTTTCTTGGCTCTAATGCTTTAATATGATTGTCACCTAAGGAATTTTCCCAAACAGGTTATGCTGTGTTTCTTCATACTTTCTTAGCTTCGGATGTTCTAATCTGAAAATAGAGATCCATTAAACTTATTGTCCTAAAAAAAAATGCTCTTAACTTCTTTGTTTCTTATCTCCTGTGTTTTCTTCAAGCTTTTCTCTGTCAACTATCTTAAAAGATAACACAAATTAGTAGGATATTTTCAGATTACAATGTCTCATCATGACACATCAAGTTATTATGACACAGCTTACAACATGTCATGTTATTACGTATCATTTCTCCTGACATAGCAGGATAAAGGCAAAGTCATAAAAGTGAAATTAAGCTGTATAGAGAAATAATGCAGTATTCTGAATTTCTCTAAAAAAAAGTAGGAAAAAAACTTCAGAAAGTAAAATTAATGTGTAATCATTGTAAAATGATAAAAATGGTATCATAATGGAAAAGCAATCAAAAAATAAAAAATCTAGCAATCCTGCTCAGCTTTTAGCTTTTAGCTTTTAGCTGTTCAGCATATGGAGGCTTAAAGAGTCAGTGTGGATGGTCCTATTAGAAGGCTTATTGCAGGAGATGATTCACCACAGAGAGACTGAACTGGCTCTTAGCATCTCTACTTATCATGGGCAAGCCTCAGAGATGAGACTAAAGAATTTTTTTCCCCACTTCCATTGGGAAGAAGAAGGTAGAAGAGAAGATGGGGGAAAGGGGAGCAAAGGGAAAAAAATAATAAAAAACTAAAGGAGCTCTCCAAATGGCAATGATGACTCTAAGAGGAGAAGGCTGGAAGGAAATGGTTTATTCAGTTACACCTAGATTTTTTTATGCCCAAAGTCTGGTGGCTGAAGAACACAACCAGCAATTTCCAAACCTCCAGGGAAGCTCATGCCTTCTCTTTGGTGGAAATCTGTTCTCTTCCAAAATCCATCCCTGCAAGTAGGCAGGCTCCTGGGAGATACAGCTCTGCTGATCCTGCTGGGTGCATTCAGAAAGGCTGCAAATCTGCTGAGGAGATATCATGAAAAGGTGGTGTGTAACAAGGTCAGTGTCACCTCTGGGATTTCTTGTGTTCTGAGACTACCAAGTGCCAAATTCCCTGATGGGGTGTGATTCTGCCAAGAGGTGTTTGTAGAAGCCTGGCTGCTGTTGTTTATTTTCTTTTTCTAGCCTATAATATTTAGTTAACTAACAAGCATAGTCCTTAAAGTCATCCTGTCTTGATAAATATGAGAAAAAAATCAAATAGTTATTTGCCATCGCTATAAAACCACCACTAACACCACAAATCTTGTTCCTGATGTCTTGTTTACATTTGTTTTCAGCCTTCAAATTTTTTTATAGTTTTATTTTTTGCATCCTTTTTTTCGGCATTCTTCAAGAAAACTGGTCAAGAGGACTGCATGTTTTTGTCTGGGACTGGCATCAAGGGCCAAAAATACGGTGACAATGTCACCTCCTTTTCCTACTAAAGACTATATTTTCTGTGAATCCAGGCACTTCACCAAATCCTTTTATTTCAGCATGAGCATCTGCATAGAATTCTTTGTTCACTGTGGCCATGAGGTTTTATTTTTTCTATTGGTTATTTCATTGTGTAAGGCTACCCTATCTCCTGTGCTCCTAGGCATGCTTCTGACAGTATTACAACAGTTTCTTGAAACATGCTTGGATAATGCATCTACATAAGTTGCTCAGAAAGAATACCTTGCCTTTATGTGCTTTATTTTATTGTGCCACTCAGCAGGTATTTTTTATCTCTTTCTGGATAATTGAAAACAAAAGGTTTCGTCTTCAGTGGACATTCATGCAAATATGGTCTTCATTGCAGATTGGGAAGTGATTGCCTTTCCTGGGCATCTGCGACTCCCAAGGTGTGTTTGCTCGGGAACTCTTTTAGTCTGTCTAAAACCTTGCAGATTTATTTCAGATGTGCAGTGTAAACAGTCACCATATCGCTATATTGCATTACTGTGTTCTCTGATGTAGAGAAAATAAGTTTAGCTCTGATGATTTCTGTCTTATATTTCATGTTTAGGGGAAATTGAGCCCAATAAAAATAGAGTGGTTTGAAAACATTGTGACAAAACGGTGACACAGTGCCAAACCCATGAGAAGCACAGGCCTTTGGAGTCCTATTTCCAGGACCTTGTCTTCCTTTATTCTATTTTCTACCTTCAGGCACAGTTCAACTAGAAATTTCTGCTTTGCCTTTCATCTCCTGTCATCAAAGGGAGAATTTCCTGTGATCTGCTGCCTGTGGAGTTTGTCACAATCTGGCTGCGGCTCCCTAGTGAATGGTCACCAGACTGTGCTATTTGGATCCAGTGTTTAAGTTCTGCAAGCCGAATTCACTCCTCATGACGTGGAGCTTCTCAGATGCTCTTTCTGGGACACATCTTGTTTTTGTTTGTTTGTTTTCTGGACCTTTTTCCACATCTCCAAGATAGTACTGAAGCATCCGAAACTGTATACATTCTGGCTTTCAGTTTAACCTCTTTTGGAGCTTTTTGGCAGTTGAAAGAAGAGAAATACAGGCTTTGCAAAGCCACTTCTCAGGCACGCATACAAGACTTGAAAGAGCAGAGGAGAGTTACAGGGCCAGGTGAATCAATAGCTGTCGGGATGCAGCTTTCTCTTCAGCCTCCTGGAAGAATTTCTCCTGACAGTCGGTAGATTAAGTTAGTGTCCTTAAGGTCTCTGTCCAAGAGTTCACTTTCCTTGGTGAGCTACTCTAACAGTAAGTTTCTCTTTCTCAGCATTTTCTGGAGATTTTTTTCATGCCTTATATCACTGGAGGATTACTATGGCAAGAAGTCATTAAAAGTCAACGATTTTGTCACCACAGCTTGCTGTCTGCTAGGTTAATGCTGTTCCAGTCTGATGGTCTTGTGAAGACCCTGCAGTTTATTCTTGTCACAAAGTTCATTTTAAATGATACTGAAGGTTGAACTCATAAAATAACTGCATTTACTTCCAAAAGATCCTCATTCTGAGAATGGCCATGTCCATAGACTGCTAATAAATGGTACATTTACCTCAATTGTGAATACCTAATTTTGAAGAAAAAATCAGGAAAGTAATTGCTGGTTACTGTAGAGTGAAAACATTAAAGTTGTCACCATCTTATGAAGTGTATTGTGCAATCTGACACAGGGGTTTTCCTAGATATGTGCTCTAGTTCAATCAAATGTTATATACTCAACAACTGAGAAATCACATATTCCTTCCTTTCTTTCCATAGCCCAGTAGTCTCAAAGGGCACAGTGCAGTGTTCTCATTCCTGTGGCCTTAAAAATCACTTAGATGATGTGCATCTGAAGTGTTTTAGCTCAGACTTACCAGAGAGTTTATTTTTGACTGCAGAACAGCAACAAATAATCCTGAAAAAGCACTCCACTTTTACTAAAAGACAAGGAAGTAAAGAAACCTGTACTAAACAAATTGCAGCATTAAACCAGCAAAGCCTCCCCGGAGTGGTGGAGAGCTTGTGAGCCATAATGTTGCACTCACTTCGTGGCAGATTCCCGCTGGGGCTAAGGAAATCGTGTGCCTGGCCAACAGGGCAGATGTGTGCTGTTACCAGCTAAACTCTTAAAACAAGATACTAGTCCTGAGGATAATACTGTTTGATTTGCTGTGCAAAGTCATATCGTGGATTGAGAGAAGAAGAGAGCATAAAAGAAGATGAGAAACAGGGAGCGGTCCTGGTGGTTATGATGAAGATGAAAATGAGAGAATCTTTCAATATTTTTTATCAGGAGAGAAAAGGTGCACCATATTAACCTCTACAAACCATTTTTCATTTTATGGTTATTTATCTCAGCTGCTCTTTCACCTGTTTGAATGAACACACTAGAGGGGTCTATACTGGCTTCTTCGAGGAAGAAAAAAAACCATTGAATTACATAATTTTGCCCTTTTTTGTTTTTTCACTGCACTATTATGCATTAAAGTGACAGGATACTCAGTTGCTATGAGCACAAGATCATCTTTGCAATAAAATAATCCATAATCCCTGGTAGATCAGACTATAGTTGAATAGCATGAAATGTTCTTAAAAGATAATATTAAAGATGCAAAGTCTAATACACAGAAGCCAGGAAATTCTGCAATTTTTGCTCAGCCTTAATTTGCTCCGTTTCCATATAGCATGCATGCTTTTCCACCATTATTTAATCTGGATGTTTCCACAGACCTCTTGTCTCATGACCAGTTGGGATATCTGGTGCCCATTCACTAAGCATCTTCTAGAGTATTTCCTTCCCATCCTTCCTCAGTATGGGCTCCTATACTCTCTCCTAAACACAGACATCTTTTTGTTTATTCTCGGGCTTTTCTGTGGTGCTTGTACTGTGTTAATTTACTCATTTCAAATACTAATGCATTCACAACACAGACCTTTTCAAGTAGGGATATTCTACACACATTGCTAACTTCAGACTGAGACATTAAAATTAAAGCCAGCAGAAGAGGACTGGATATTATTTTCCAGGTTGACTCTCAGTTTCTTTAGCTGTGGAATCTTTTTGCTCCTCCTCCAGCTTCCTCTCTCCCTCACTGCTAATCCTGCCAATGTCATTAACAGAGGCAATGGGGTCTTACAAACAGCCTTTCCACCATGGAATCTCAGTTCTTCCCCAGAACATGCAAAATGAATAGGAGAAAAAAAAAGTTGATGACTAAATGTCTTTTATAATACATAGGTGTGTATATACAGACATAATAGATATTGCATAATCCAGACACATAATGTACATGCAGATATATACAGCTATATACAGTATATCTATGTATCTATTTGCACAATACACACCACTAATATAACTCCAGACCTGGTCACTAAATCTGCACAGGTAGCTTCTTTCTGACGTGCAACCTGAACTTTTCTTAACACTGGTTTAAAGAAATGTCTCACCAGTAGCATTAGCTTCACAGTGCAGTTTTCAACCACCTGAAGCAACAGTGTGATTTTACCCTTGCGTAGCTCAGTTTTTACTACTGCTACATACAAATGTTAATAGTCTCATAGATGTTTCTGTGCAGCAAAATAGCATAGATGCTTGGAAACATATGGACTAATCCTAAACTTTACTTTTAAAATGAGATGGAAAAAAGATTTCTTCAAATTTGCTTACAGAAGGGAAAAGAGTTTTTGTTGTTGTTTTTTTCCCTCCAGCTTTTTATATCTCAGTAAAGCCCTTGTTTTGTTATCCTACAGAAAGTGTTCCTGGCAGGCCGGGAATGGGACAACAGGACTCTGGGGAGGGAGGGGAAATGTCCCTGTAGGTGGAAGATGCAGAGGAACCAGACAGCAGGAGCAGACTGCCAGCTCCCTCCCCGTCTCCCGTGGCGTTTTTGTTGAACTCATCAAATTCCAGTGAAATGGGAGCAAATCAGTGCTTTGTCATGGAAAGTGTTCTGGCAGCTCTTGCTGCCGCCCCCAGGGTTGTTTTAATGGCTCGAAACTGTGCTGCCAGATTCCCACTCTCCTTTAGTTTCAGGGTCTGGAGGAGTTTCAGAAGCAAGGAGGAGCGGAGGGAATGGGCTGAGGAGCAGCTCCGTGCCCTGGAGAAGAGAGAGGACCGGAACACCGATGATCTGGCACCTAGGGAAACATGTGCTTGCTCTCTGCGCAGATAGGCATTTGAAAGGAAAACTCAACTCGGTTGTTCAGGAAATCCAAGGCATGTTTTAATAAAAGTGTGTAGAAATGCTTGCTGAATCTGAGGGTTTCGTAGGGTATTGGTCACTACAGTGGAAGATACAAGCAATTCATACAATTTTCTGTCATATGTGAAATAAAATATTTGGCATCTATGTCCTAGGGGAAAGAAATAGTGATATACATGAGTGAATAAATAAAAGAAATTGAATGTGTGTGCAAAGGCAGTGTAGTGAATTAACGAGCTCTGAGGACTTCATCTAGAAGCAGCTGACAAAATGATTCCCCTTTAAGTTTTTTTCTTTCTTTCAGTGTTTTTTATCCTGCGCTGTAAATTCCGTCTTTCTTCTCTGATGTTGCTGCGACCTGAAGTCCCCTCTTCTGCAGCTGTGCTCACAATGTTGACAATATGGGATTTGCCTCTAGCTGGCTAATGTCTCAGAGCAGTGAGAGGTGTCAGTCCTCGCAGGAACAGAGGCAACAGATGTAGATGCCTCAAGGACTCCACCGCCCCTTGATCACCCTGGGTGAAGGTGGTTGGACAAGGAATTACTGACCAGGTAATGGAAAATAAGATATGCCAGCTAAGGTGAAAGTAAAGTCATAAGGAAAGAGAAGATAAAAAATCCTGGCAATCATAAGGAGAGAGGAATAAGCAAAGCTCAGCTTGGAAATAGAAGTAGAAACAGTACATGGTGGAGAGGTAGCAAAATCCACATGGCTTCCAGCTTGCCCATAGTGAGTTTGGAAGCCCTATGGGGTGTGGGATCCTGCAGGTCTTTTGGAAAGGGAGCAACCAGTACATTTGGGAGGAGTGTCCAGTCACCACCCTCACATGGCTCTTGAATGAGGAAAAACGAGGAAAGCAAGTCTGTAGAAATGAGGTGATTAGTTGGAATAGCGAGAACTTCAAAAGTGCAGACAATTTCTAAGTAGGAACTGAAAATTAAGTGACTAGTACAAGAGCACTAAGGGATACTCGAGAAGGACTGCTGGGATGGCATAGCTGTCTATTGGAAATGGACCCAGAAAAAGACACCCGCAGTATATACCCAGATAAAAGCAATGGAAAGCAAAGGAAGTCCTAAGGGTGTGTTAGTGAAAAGTGTTATGAAACAGGAAAGCTTAAAGGTGTACAAAGCTGTGAAGTGACTGCAAGACACAAAGCAGGTGACCTACTTCCTCCTACAGCTGCAAAGAGAAGCGAGCAACTGCTTCAGACGGCCAGGCATGTGGGGCTTTGAAATATATCTGTGACAAGAAAATTTTAAAAAAAGAGAGTTTTAATGGTCTTGCAATCCTATGCAGTCATCTCAGGGTGTTGATTTCTCAGTAAAAATTACGTAAATATAAAAACCAGTAAATGAAAATCACTTTTAATATACAGCCTGCAATCTTAAACCTCTTCGTACTGTCACACGCACAGGCACACACATCCGCCCTCCAAGCACACACGTAGCTATTTGGGTACGGCTTCGAGGTCTTTCAGAATATTCAAAACACTTTAGTAGCTTTTGCAATTGGTTATTGTGTTTTTGTAGGTCACCTTGTAATGAAATACTGTAAGACCATTTGCCTCATTTCCTTATCATTGGATTACAGAATCTCAGCTCAGATGAGCCTGAGCAGTTTTGAGGACAATATATAACAGCAGCCGAAAGCCATGTAAGCAGCTGCCTTTTTGGTACGCAAGAGTGGTGTAATGTTCTGAAACACTGCCATCTTTTGGTCGCTTGAAAATACGGTGTACAAAGCGTTTTGGATTCCTCACAGGTGATCCGGAGGAGAGAAAAGAATTTATAATCCCCTGATGACTTTATCCCATAAAGCAGGGCATTACACTCCGGAAGCCCTGGGAATCACAACTCCGTAATTTGATGGGAACTTCATTATTTGGGTGAAATACTGCACATACACTATATGTATGTGCAGGAAATGCACGAACAACCCCATAGACAAAAGCATGATCTATATACATGGTTGTTTGATGATCAAATGAAAAAAAAAAGTTAACATAGTACATTAATGATAGTTTTATGAGACCCTATACTGAGCTATGTATAGGTATTGAGATCCTTTGGGACATGAATCTGAGATAAACATGCTCTGAACATCATAATCTAGAACATAAATAATTGGAAAATGGAGAGTCTAATCTCCTGTTTGAAGTTATCCAAATCTTCTAATTCATAAGGTTTCCTTGCTTCTTCTATTTATTGTACATGTATGAAAAGGACTGAGGCCTGCCTAGTTTTCTGTCCAAAATATTTTCCAGTAGTGCTAGGGACCTTTGAATCTGTTCAGGAATAAGACCTTGAGACCAGAGAGAGGAGCTCCAGCTCTATGACTGGGGAGAGATTCTTGGTGTGCTGAGATCAGGCAGCAGAACTCGCAGACCATCCTCTCCGTGCAAGCAGGGAAGTTCATGGTGGCGGTGCCGTGAGTCTGGCATTCGGGCTCCGCCGTGTACTGACTGGCTGCCTTACCTGATAGATGTGATGCTTCGGGAGATGAGCGAGGTGTTTATAAAATGGAATTGCAATCGGGAAAAAACGGGATAAGATATCATCGGTTAGATTCAGTAGGCTTGACTCTCTTTTTCCCTGTGAAGCCTTTTGTCTGGATTTAATTCAATTCCTGAAGCATTATATTAGTGCAAGGAAAAGAAGAATTAGACTCTCTCTTTTCCTCTCTCTCTCTCTGGTGCAGATGCCAGATAATTCAATAGCCTTGGTTCAGTACAAGGCTGGAATAAGTGAAAGAAGAATTAGATGCCCAGACTTACTAATAGATGCTTATTGATACATGATTGTATGAGAATACAAGCTGGTACATTTTTTTCATGGCAGAGAGCCAGAAGAAATTGTCACATTAAATTAGGAGGATCTATTTTAATTTTCTCCTTCTGACATCCTACTATTGATTTGCTCCAAGTGCCTTTATTCAATAATTCTACTAAATGAATACCAAGCAGTCTAGTTGCTTAAATAGCATTTATTTATCAATACAGGTTTTAAGACATAAGATTTCAGTTCATTAGAATCCATCTTATTTAGCAAAGTATGTGATTAAAAAAAAAAAGAAACAAAAACAGAAGTGTATTTTACTGGGCAGCAATGAGCTGTCGCATGGAAAGCCGGTGTTCCCAGGACCAGTCAGGTTGCAGCTTTTCAGTAATGGTTTGCACGTACTGTACTATCAGATATACATCAGCTTTCAGGCAGAAGCTACCCGTTTGATTATTTAGTATAAAATAAAACAAATAGACATTTTATAGCAGCAGGGGACTGTTACCTTATGACCATATTCTAGGCTGGTGGCATTAATGCCTAACTACACAAATAATTGGAAATGAAATGGTCGTTTGTGAACCTGTTTGGAGGCATTATGTCAAGAAAATGGAGTGATATGAATAATTTCTGACATCACATCTAAATCTGCTGTGGTGCAGGAAAGTTTTATCTGGTATTCCTTTTGGGGATTGATTCCAGCGTTGGCTTTTGTACGTATGTTTCAATGCTTTTTGTTAGTAGATTGGGAAAGTGCTGTTATGAGTTTAATATTTTCACTGGGGGAAAAGCGAAGCTCAGGTCCTTATGATCTGTGCCACTGCATATTTGAAGAAGGTAAGAGCGGGAAGTTAATCATCCTCCAAATCCAGTCAAATTTTGTTTTGTGGAATAATATTGTATCTACTTCAATATCTCCAGTATAGCCAGTGTACAATGACACTTGTAGTCACTTTCTGGAATAATGGAATGGCTTTTCTTACTTTTCTTTCTTCTAGTTTGTAAAAGCAGTGACAGCATTTCAGGGTTGCTGTATCTGTTTGTATGTAAACATAATTATTGTTCTTATCACAAAGACTTTTTGCAATTAGAAATAAATTAATTCGAGTTGCTTACATTGCATCAGTTTTGCTGGTTTAGTTTCTCTGCCTCTGTAGAAAAGAATTAGTGTGAATATCCATGGCATATATATGAATGTATTATAATTGCTGTTGGGCCTGAGGTTTGCAGAAGTTTCTCTAAGAAATGGATTGCACCATTTAAGTGCTGCAATATTGATACCATGTAGAAAGTTGACCATTTATTATTCATCATTGAGCTATGTGGTATGCAGAGATGTGCATGTGGAAATGAAAATATGGAACAATAAAATAGCGGAGTTCAAAGAAATGAAGTCTCTTTGGTTTAGTTAATAATTTTTATTACACAAACATTATTGTATCCAGCTGACTTCAGAAATGATTCCTTTAGCTTGGCCAACCAGAAGATGTTGTGTGAGGAACTTGATGATGGAGTTCAAGACTAACTAGCTTTTATGTTACCTTGGCAGTGCTAATTCATTTGAACGGGTATGATGAAATACAGTTGGATCAAGCAGGAATTGGAGAGAATGAGCCACTGACAACTGCCAGTGTGAGGAACAGACCATCAGATTTGTTCCTTTCTGCCCCCACCTCATTCGTGTTGGGGCTCTGAGAATAACCATGTGTACCGACACGGGGTGTCAGAAGTGCCTTGCTTATGGTCATGATTATTTTTTTATAACTCAATAAACTGTAAATAAAGGGATTAAAGAGTCATTTGATCTTCAAGAAGGAGTTTAGAGTGGCTTTGATGACTAAATACCTGGAGGAATACAATGGATTATCATGGATAATAGGTTAGAGAAGAAAGGACATTAAACTGATGTGTATGGGAACACACATAATGTACAGTTTGTGCACTTGGGTCTGTGTGTTCTGTATGTGTAAATGCAGACACATAAGTGAAACATTAGGGTGGGTGCTTGTAAGTATACATAATGCTGTTTGTTTACTATGTATGATTTCTAGGTAGGAAATGAGAGATGAGATGTTATGCTGTTAAACTTTAACTGTATTTGGAAATATCAGACATGCTAATATAAAAATTGACTGAAAAGGTCAGGACCATGACAATTGGCATAAGGGAGCTGAAGCATTCAGTCCTGTTTGAGAGGGTGAAGGGTGCTGTCAAGGTTGTGAAGTGCCTTAGAAACAGACTCTCCAGAACTGAGACGTTTCATCGTGCTCTCTTTCCCAGTGTCTCAGTGTGGGAACCATCAGCCCTTTCTAGGCGGAGTATGTGCCCAAAAAAGAAAAAATACATGTGGGACAAATGGTAAAGGGACAAAAAGAGCAAGGAACAGTGCCATCCAGATTTCTTAATAGAAGAAGCTGAAGACTTGATTCAGCTTTTAAAATACAGTATTTGAAAGTCAGAGGTAGTCAGAAATGAAAATAATGTAAAAGGTAGCTATTGGTGATTAGTATTATTACTTATTATTATTCAGACTAAACACTTGGCTTTCCTACTTTGTAATTCAGTCTGGAGCGTGTTAAATCAACAGAGCTGTATAAACCTGCTGAAGACAAGAAGTGAAATGGAAACAATTCTGTCTTGACCTTATCTCTGTGAAGGCCAGGTTATGGGGACTGAAGTGAATTTATATATTATTTACTTTTGATTTCTCTCTAGGATGAAATATGTTTAATTTTGACAGATTTCTTTTCCTTTTCTTTCATTTTAGTAAAGGCTTTGAAGGATAGGAAAGGCTGAATTTGTCTTGAAAAGGTGAAGGGAGAGGTGATGTTTGTACCTTGGGGCAGTTTTTTTGCTAGCCTATTGTGACCTTCTTGTTTTTAACAGTTTTGTAGTTTAAATGATGATTTTACAGATAATACAAAGCCAGAATGATTTAAAATAATCGATTCCTTGCTTTTGCTCCTCTCCCCTGTATATTTCCTGCCCAACTGTAGTTGTTCTTTAAAATTAAGTGGAGAGAGAAGGTTTATTTTGCACTGGGGCTTTGGGAAATCTAGAAAGCAGCTGTTCACTTCTACTAGAGCAACAGAGACGGCACAGACTGTCCTCTGGGAACTGACATAGAGTATAGCACTGCATTATAAATACCATTTCCTAAATACAGACTAGGCTCCCTGCAGCTGATGAATAGACCCACGCTGTCTTTGAACTGGGAGTTAAAGAACAACATTTTCCTCGCTCACTTTCAGAGCAGGGGGAGGTTGCATTTTTCTCACTGCATCGCTTGTGTTTGTGATGGGATGGGCCTTCGATGAGCATTTATGGACTGACCTGCACATTGGCTCTGGCATCTTCATGTCCCACTCAAGTGAATTGCACTTAAGGGTGCAAAGCCTTTCTGAACAGACCACTATCAAGAACAGTTGTTAGAGTGAGAAGAGGGAGGAGAGTTAGGACCTTTCTGCGCTTACCTATCCGCTCCACACGGCCCTTGGTAAATGGCTTTGTGATGTCTTTGTGTCACATTGCTGGTTTGTGAACCGGAGCCTAAACTTTCTCATTGTGCTGTAGGGAGGTTTAGGCACTTAGTCTATTCATGGTTCTTTAAGTAAGCCACACTTAGTGTCTGTCAGCTTCACACCTATCTTTTCTTACTCATCTGGGATAACTTCCAGCATCACTAGGAAAGTTAAATGCCTGTCACATACTATGAAGAAATTCACGTTGTAGGAATAACGCAGTCTGAAGGAGCTACTGAGCAACTGGATAATGTTCCCGCTGAATAACAGTTAGAGAACTGTCCCAGTGGAAGCTGTCCATGTTGTCTAACACCCATCTTTTGGGGTGCTTTATTTCCCCATTGCATTCTCTTTTAAGCATGAAGATACACCCCTTCACAGATTTCATATTACCATGTTCCTTTCTGCCACAAGGAATTCCCTGCAGAGACAAGGAAGTGAAGCAGAAGGCAGCACCCAACAGCAATTGTTAAGAGTCTCCTATGAAATACAATTGCATAGGGACCGCTTCTCTTCCTTGAAGACAGCAGTCTGCAAAATGCCAAGGAGGCAACAGAAAACTGCAGAGTCACAGAATCACAGAAACTTTAGAGTTGGAAGGGACCTCTAGAGATCATCTAGTCCAACCTCCATGCTCCAGCAGGGACATCCAGAGCACATGGCACAGGCCTCATGGCCTCATGGTTAACTTGTTGTCAACCAGGTCTCCCAAGTCCCTCTCCGTGAAGCTGCTTTCCATCAGGTCAGCCCCTAATCTGTATTGGTGTCTTGGGTTATTCTTCCCCAAGTGCAGGACCCTGCACTTGTCCTTGTTGAACCTCACGAGGTTCCTCTCCGCTAAACTCTCCATCCTGTCCAGGTCCCTCTGGATGGCAGCACAGCCCGCTGGAGTGTCAGCCATTCCACCCAGTTTGGTGTCATCAGTGATCTTACTCAGAGTGCACTCTGTGCCTTCGTCCGAATCATTGATGAACAAGTTGAACAGCACTGGGCCCAGCACTAATCCCTGGGGGGACACTGCTGGCCACAGGCCTCCAACTAGGCTCAGCCCTGTTTGTCATAACCCTCTGAGCTCTGCCATCCAGCCTGTCCTCGATCCACCTCACTGTCCATACATCCAATCCACACTTCCAGAGCTTTCCTATGAGGTTGTTATGGGAGATTCTGTCAAAAGCCTTGCTGAAGTCAAGGTAGACAACATCCATGGCTTTCCCATTGTCCATCCATCAGATCACTCCATCGTAGAAGGCTATCAGGTTTGTCAAACATGACTTCCCCTTGGTTAATCCATGCTGACTAGTCCTGATCACCTTCTCCTCCTTGATATGCCTAGAGAGGGTCTCTAGGACAAGTTGCTCCATCACCTTTCCACGGACAGAAGTAAGGCTGACAGGCCTGTAGCTTCCTGGCTCCTCTCTCCTGCCCTTTTTGAAAACTGCAGTGATGTTGGCTCTCTTCCAGTCCTCTGGCACCTCCTCCACTCTCCACAGCCTCTCAAAGATGATGGAGAGGGCTCAGCAATAACCCCCACCAGTTCCCTCAGCACTCTCGGGTGCATCCCGTCCGGACCCATGGATTTATGGGCGTCCAGTTTGCCTAAATAATCCCCAACCCAATCCTCCTTGAAGAGCAGAAAGTCCTCATCTCTCTTGGTTATCTCCCTTGTATCTGGGCTCTGTAGTTCATGGGGACCAGCCTTAGCAATGAACACTGAGGTAAAGGTGGCATTTAGTAACTCTGCCGTCTCTGCATCCTCCATCACCAAGGCACTCTCCCCATTCAGCAACAGACTAACATTTTCCCTAGTCTTCTTCTTGCTGCTAATGTATTTATGCCTGTTATCCCTGATGTGTCTCGCTAGTTCTAATTCCAAGCAGGCCTTGCCCTTCCTCATTGAAAGGCTTGATTCTTTTTTGTAATACCTCATTAGTGAGTGTTTACTGCTCCAAGGGCTTCTTAATTAATCACCACAACTTAAATGGTAGTCAGCACGCAGGATGCTCAATTGCATATGATCTTTTTGTCTTCACTGTTGAAATTGTAGTATCATCTACTTATATCCTAACCCCCATTAGAGCCAAACTGCAATCTCCTTAAGAACCTGCTGTCAACATAAATTCCACGCTGTGATATGGGTGAGAGGCTGGGCCTCTCTTAGGGCTGATAGAGCTGGGCCTGTTCAGCCTGAAGAAGAGAAGGCTGAGAGGGGATCTAATCAGTGCATATAAATACCTTAAGGGAGGGAGCAAGGAGGATGGGGCCAGCCTCTTTTCAGTGGTGGCCACTGATAGGACTGGAGGAAACGACCACAAACTGAAGCATCAAAAATTCCATAGGAAGTTAAGGAAAAATTTCTTAACAGTGGGGGTGACAGAGCCCTGGAACAGGCTGCCCAGAGAGGTGGTGGAGTCTCCTTCTCTGGAGATCTTCAAAACCTACCTGGATGCCACCCTGTGCCACATGCCCTGCTGGAGCAGGAGGTTGGACTAGATGATCTCTGGAGGTCCCTTCCAACCTTAAGGATTCCATGATTCTATGATACCACCCACCTTCCCAAGAGAGGGTCAGAGTTTACCATTCACAGCAGTGATATGAATGACAGTATGTCAGAAACGAGGGGGAATTTTTTGTCTGATTTCTCATGACATAAAAAGAAAGGTTTCTGAAACAGTAAGTACATTTTTCACAGGAAGGAATGGGAAGGCATGCAGGCAGGAAGACAGGGAGGAAGAAAGAAAGGAAAGAAGGAAAGAAGACATTGATTTGAGAATGGAAGGAGATATTCTCTTGATACACCCTCTTGGTTAAAGCTCAGTGAGAAAATTCTCAAAGTTCCTTCTCTATTTTTTCAGTCAGTTGCTGAGTTTTTTTTTAAAAAAAAAGAATACCTACCATCTGCTATTAAAGTCAATAAAAGCATCCATGGTGCTTGCTTTTTTATTAATAGCTTCTTCACAGGGGGTTCTCCCCTGTGAATCTGTCGCTTTGTTTTTGATTAGAAAAACAGATATTTAGAGCAATGCTATTTGCACACACTGTAGAACCAACCAACCAAATTCAACTTCTGTTTAAAAACGAATTCTGAGGAAACTGTAGTGTAGATGAAACATTAATAGGAATCAGACAGAAAATGGATGGGTTTTTTTCTCACAGAATTTAAATATAACAGGAGTTATACTTAAACAGTATAACAGGAAAGAAGATGCTTTTTAAATAATTACATCTCAGTAATGCTAATAATAACACAAGAGTTTTGAGATGAAGTGGGATGCAGAAGGGGATGAAGAAGGGGTCAGTTAAAAATTACCAGGCAGCTCTGTGCATGGGAGTGACAAGGGCCGTGTTGCCAGATTGTGCTGCCACCCCATGCACAGTGTCCTGCACGCTCAGTCACTTCACATTAGGGAGGGGTTCCAAACTGAATGCAGATTGCCCTTCTTATTGAGGTCAATGGAGAGATGAATGAAACTGGAATTTCTGGAGTCCCACCATGTGCACTGTGGCTGGGTAACTGTGCTCCCCCAAAGCTGCTTAAGTGCTCTTAGACAATAGGAGGACTTTTCTTTTCCTAGGCAAAAGAAGTGTAAATGCCAGGAAAAAGAAGTTCTCTTCTATGCAGTGATTAAATCTCTAGGGGATTTTTGTTTTAATTGAAGTGCCACAGAACTTTGCACTTTTCTTTTTTTCCCATTTGCAGATGATGCCTCTTGTCACTGCTCACAACCGGGCTTCTTATGCTCTCTGATCAGTAAACTCATTGTTCTAGAGTATCAATGGCATCGTTTCCTTCTGAGTGTAGTCAGCTGAACCAACACAAAAGAAAACTAGCTGTATCTCTATATCTCTAGATCCATCCGGTAACATCACTTTAACTGTTATCAAACATGAATTTTTCAGAAACTGTGCTGTCCGTGTTCCCAATATGAGTGTGTTGCGTTTAATGCATTGTAGTCATTTGTCTTGGAAATGAAATCAGAAATCATGATTTACACAAATAAGAATGTATGTTTAAAAAGTATTGACTGTAAATTTGTGTATTTGCTTTGCCGCTTCTCTTGAGTTTGGGCAGACCTGAGTTCTTGGCTAGTGGATGGTGGCGCAGATGTGTCACACAGAATGAGTTATGACTTGCCTCAAGGCAAGTTACGGACAAGGAAGCCTGAATGCTGGATTTTCCTCTTGTGTGCCCCGTCCCTTAAAGCAAAAGTAGTTCCGGTGTAACAATGACACCAAATAAAAGTAAGCAGCACTGATGGGCACCTTGGAAGGAGTTTAGCTCAGCTAAGCATTTCAGTGATGTTACTTATTAATTATTGAGAGCAGCAGTGTGCTTCAGATGGTGGAACACACAGAAGGAAGCATGAACCAGACAGAACACAACGTAAGTAAACCGCTTGATTTTTCTTCTTCTAAATACAGTTTCCTGGGGAATGGCGAAAAGTTTTAGAGTGATGCTACCTCTGACTCGGTCATGCATAGATATGGTGACTTCCAGGAGTGTCCAGAGCACACGTTTACGATCGGTTTTTAGATCAAAGAAACATGTATTTTCCTACCCTGGGTAACACATGGCTGTCAGAAGCCATGGAGAACTACACGTTCATCCTGGCTCCTCTTCTGCCCATTCCACCTGGTGTTGGTCATGCTCTTGAGAGCTTGTTGAAGGAAAATTTGTTCTAGATTATATTGTTTTCCAGTGCATTCTAGCACCAAGCCCAGAGTGTAAGAAAGAAGTATTTAGAACTGGGCCATGCTGTCCTTTCTCAATAAGGACTATTGAGATCTATTGGGTAGGAAGAGGTAGTTGCTAAACTGAGTAGGTTTTCAAATGATGACTTAAGAGGAAAAAACATATAGGTCATAGGCAATCTCAAGTGGCAACAAGCACTTTAAGTATCTTTCAAAATGAATCTTTGAAGGATTTTTGTTGAGAAAGCAGTAGATGAAATCAATATTTCTTCCTTAGGTGAGGCAGAAATATTATTGCAGGCCTATCTCATTTGTACTAAAAATTGCCTTAGGACAAAATGAGAGAAGATGATGCAAAATTACATATCAAGCAGAATGTACATATGTTCTAATAAATTGCATTTGAAAAGAGGTTTAAAAGAAGGAAACTTGTACCCAGTTCCCAAAGATCTCAGTGGCATTTTAGATGCCTTCCATATTCTGGACCCAGCTGCTACTGCAGCAGAGTGTGGACCGTGCTGTACGTGTCAGTTCCACATGGATGTCTTGCATTTGTTATGGTATCTAAACTGGCATTTGATACCTGTACTCAGAACCAATACTCCTTTGAATGACTTTTCTGGAAAGTGATTGGATGGATTTGGGGGGGTCTGATCCTGTTTTTTGCTCTGTAACAGTGAGTCCTATTGTCATCTGTGTCTTTTGTCACTGTTAAGAATTAAAATGAAATGACAGCATCATGGGGTATTTTATATATACTATTTTCTGCCCTTGTGTAGGCCATAGGTAGAAGCAGTAATCTCATCTAGCTGGTATTTGAAATGTGAGTGATGTTATGACCAAACTAAAAGTGGATGTTTGTACTCTCTGATTAAACCACTGATCAGAACTTTTGTCTGAGTAAAAGTCATTTATTTTGCTAAACTAGAATCAGAAAGATCCAAAAGTGAATGATCAACAAAAAAAAGCTCTATTAACTTGCTGCGTACAAATTATTAGCTGTCTAAAACAGAGAACACTGATGTTGTCATAAGCCCTTGATATTTCCTGGGCTTTAATCTGTATAGAAACATGCATATGCTGTATTTATATGATCCCATTCTCTGCCTTCTTTTCTTCACAAGACAATAAATTCTGATCCTTGAATTCTGTTCCATGGCTTTTTCTCTACATGTTCCCTTCTGGAAATAACAAATGCTTTTTAAAGCAGTTTTAAAGCAGTACAGTGTGTACAATACTTTGTGTTTGGAGAATCCAAGGCTTTCAGATAATTACTTGAAATCTAGTTGAAGGTAATTAGATTGAGAGATGGACATTGAGGGTTTTTTTTCCCCCGTGTCTGTAGAGCATCCAGTATAAAGTTATTCTATTCTATACAAGGTCTAGTGTCATTTTGGCATCTGAGTGGCAGATGATACTCTCTTAAGCCGTGTGATTAGTATTTTGTGGTCTCTAAATTCCTCTAGACCAAAAGCAGAACCAGAGATTACATTTCTTTTGTTTTCCCAGTTACACTAGGGAACCGTGAGCTCACTTTGTATTTCGTACTAGTACTTGGCCTTGGAAACACCAGAGTTGTAAAACGCTCTTTACATTGGCTTTACAATATTGTGTGCTTCCTTGGAACCCAAACAAATGGGTCATATTTTGCAAATGATTTGGACACACTCTGAGATTTTAATGTATTTTAGCTTTCCCTGTAACAAAGTAATGGCATCTTTTGGGTGTTTTAAGGACTCATTCTTCCAGTTAGATGAGTTAATTTAATAATGCCTGTGTGACTAGTGTTTGTGGTAACTCCAAATTTGTAGGTTTACACACAGAACTATTTGTTTGCTGGGGGAGTGAGTGCATAATGAGTTCTGAGGGCTGTCAGCTAGTCTCTATATCCTTCACTTATGCAGCTGAAAGATGAATTCCTCCTTGTAGATTGTGAGCAGCTCCATGAGAATCTTTTATTTTTAATGCATGTATTATCCACCTATCAACAGAGAATATTCTGATATCAAAGTGCAAGCACTTTGGAGTAGGACAGCAGTATCCTTTACACGTTTGTTTCAACCACTCCTGGTGCATCATCGAAAATATTATTCACGACTGTCTTTTGAAATCTTGAAGTGTCACGGCACTTTGTTATGCTGCAGCAGTGATGAATTAGTGTGAGAACAAAATGAAATATGGCCCTGTGCACTATGTTTTCAGTGTTTTGTATAAGGCAGGCCTATGAGTCTCGTCATGCTTTATTGACTATTTGGAAAGAAGAAAGAGGTTCTGCAAAGATTACTTGTACCAACAAGTTGTCATACTGATGCTCCTATAAGGGCCTGTTGCCAGGGCAAGAAGGTGCTTCAGAAATATCCAGTTAACAAGTTAGCACATGTGGATAGCCTGTTTTACTCCGTTTTACTGAACCTCTTTATGGAAAAGTTTCAGTGAAGTAGCTGACATTGTTTTTGTCTCTGATTCTTTAGCCAGCCTCAGAGCGATATATCTGCTGTTGGGTCTCTAGCTGGCTCTACTTCTACATTAGTCCTCATAGGTCCTTTCAGGTCCTGATGAAAGCTGAGACTGGAGCATGATGCTTCCCCAAAAGTGTGGCTGCCCTGTCTGCAGTCTCATAGCTGAAATAGTTTGCTCTATCTGCCTGCTGCCATCTAAAACCTGTGGAGTCTGCTTTTCAGTTCAGTGGTATTTGTCCGTGTCTTTGATCCAATATTGGGAATACATTTGCAGTATTTCTTTCCTTGTTAAGCTTTGGGTAGCATTTAGTTGCTGAGGCTGTTCAAGCTCAGCTTGTCCGTGATTACCACATTGATTACTGGCACTTGTGCTCTATGCTGCCTTTGTTTTGTTTTCTTTGTTCCTTCCATTCTTTTCTCTTAGCGCTTAGTAAGCATTTGTGAGCTTTTTTGGTAAGCTTTTTTTTTTTTAATGTATGTGATGGATCTTCTAGGATACCGTTGTTATCTGAAAACATCAGTTTTGCTTTAGGGGTTCATGTACTGCGGGGAGCCCTAGTTAGGAGCTTTTCAGTATTCTTATTTCATTTACCTGCAGGGCATGATTGCCTTCTGGCATACTGTTCACTCTTCAAGCATAAAAGAGAAGACGCTATAACATTCAGGCTTTTTATTCTTTATGCCCATATATTATTCTGTGTTACTAACTCTTCCTGAAAGCAGATCTCTCTTAATTCCTCACTATGACCATACTGTATCATTGCCCTGATATAAGACCTCACTTTATAATCTGGATCACCTTACTTTTTCTTCATTCTCTGAACATAACCGATGAAAATCATCCCCCTTTTTCCTCCCTACTTTATAAATCCCAATTATAAATTGTGGGAGGGTCATGATCAAGGTGTACAGAATACAAGATGTTATATTACTAAGGTTTTACTGACACTCGTTTAGGGTGACCTACATAAGTCACTGGTGGCGTCATGCTTTAGAAAATTAGGAAGAATTAATTTATAAATGAAATTAATGGAGAAAATCACCATGAATTTTAATAGAAGTGTAATATTAACAGGAATGGAACTCATTAAACTTTGAAATATTAGGCAGCTTTTTCATCCACTAGACTCCACAGCTGTGATTATAACTGATGGGGATTCAGGGGTTTTAAATTGGTTGCCTGACGGCTTTGTAATTGGCCTATGAATATCATAGGAATATGGAGTGGGGAGGGGGAGAACAGCGGAGAAGATCAAGAGAGCCTCACGAGCAGCAGCAGCAGCAGCATCTGTGCGACCTGATGTTGCAAATACAGCTCTGTGAGCACGAGGAAGAAATGACGGACCCTGTCCCAAATGCTGACCCGTGGTGGGTGCCCTTCACAGTCACATGTACCTAGGGAAGCCCTGCTGGCACGAGCACTCCTGGTTGCCTGCCCTTCACGCCGCCTTTAATCGCATTTATACCATAAGTGAATGTCACAGTGTGTGACAAGGGATCTTTGGTAAACCTCAGAGGCCGGCACAATCCCTGGCTTTGTATGAGCTTTGCAGCCTCGATCCCTCACCTCCCCAGAGCCCAGCCCTTGCTACAAAACTTATCTCTGACCGCAGAGGATTCCCCTCTTGGAGAGTGGATACAGAACATGCTAAACTCTTCTTCTAAACTTTGTTTGCTTCAGACTAAACCACAGGTCTGGCTTATCTCTCTTGCTTTCTCTCAATTTCCTTCCAGTCAATGCGTGCCCCATGAATTGCACACTGCTTTCTAGAAATGTTCTGCTAGGTAAAAAAGCTTTTATTTTTTGCCTTTTTTTTTTTTTTCCCCTGCTCTTTGATGCTACTTTACACATGCAGCTGAAAGTTATGTGAGTTTGTGATGAGTCTGCCCATCTATCCAGTCATTATTAATTCTCTTGATCTTTGGAAAATTAAAGCTCATTGACTTTTCTCTAGCTTGATATTTAAAATTAAGCTCTTTTCTGCTTGTATTTTTCTTGTATATCTGATTGGTGCTTAGTTCTGGTTCATTTAATATGCATTTATACACCTTACTTTTCAATTGAACTTTTAGCCGTCACGGGTTAAGAGGCAAGTTATATTGCCAGGCCTTACTTAATTACTAGTGCCATTATTTTTTTATTTGCAATGCCTGAGTAAGCAGGAAAACAGCAGGTTAAATCACATTTGCAAAGAGATCATGCCTCGATTAGTGTTTCGAAATTAAAAGAAAAGATAAAAATAATGAAGGAAATGGCAGTAACAGTCTTATACACCTGCTCAGATGCTAAGGAACCTGCTCAAATGCTAAGGAACCTGCTCAAAATAGAAACCTGATGAAAGAACTTAGCATCAGAAAGGATGTGCATTAAACCTGACTGTAACAAGGAATTTATCTGAGGGACTTCTCACACAAAGCAGTTAGAGGAGTTTGTTAGAGCAGGTAACAATATATTGGCTCTGGCTTTGTAAAGTCTCTGGACTCAAATGATTTCTTTTCAGAGGATTTGTTACGTAGATATTTGGATTGGGGGGGCAAAGGGGAGGAGGTCACCATCTATTAAAAATTGTCCCTGTTTGGTACAATCAGTAGGGCATAAAAGTGTCAAAGATTCACTTATAACTGCTGCACTCTCACTAGGAATGTTATTTCCTTTAGATTCAGCTATGCACCTCTTATTCCAGCAATTTGTAGTTATGCTAATTCACATGATTGCTAACTACTTGCCTCAAATAATGCTCAAATGCCGAAATGATGCTCAAAAACTGAGTGGCCACTTTATGTAGGTTTGTTCCTGTAACTTTCTGAATATGTTTTTCACTAGATGTACTTTTAAAAACCTTGTGCAAGTAAGAAAACTAAGAGCAAGGAGGTGATAATGGAAGCATTTACCTGAGTTTAAGCTGGCTGAAGAAATACCTAATTTGATTAAGAGTCCCTGAGAACTAACTTGGGAATGCATATTATGCTGTATTTGTTAGCTAGATGAAACATTTCTGGGAAAAAAAAGTGTCATTTAAAGGAGGTTTTTAAGCAATCCTGGAGAAAAAAAAAGATGTAATAGGCAGAGCAGGGATATTCTGTGAAAGTTTCTCTTTTCCCTGCTGCTCTGGGAGTCTAAATCCTCTAATTTTATAACTTATAAAATTTAGGGTCCAAACTTGTGTCACTGAAGCCAGTGTGATGATTTCAGTGAGAGCCCCAGGGTCACTGTGTCTTCCAGAGCCTTAAGAGAGCCAAGAGAAGTCCCTGTCCTGTTGGGCTTACAAGACCTTCTGATAAAGAAAGATTCTCTCCAAAACTGTAGGTCTCCTTGTCCAGTGAACATGCTCTTCTGGCTTGTTCTGCACTTCAGAGTGGGAAGAAAGCTGCCCCATTGACTGCAGCCTGCTCCTTCTCACACTATGTATTGGTCTTGCAAGCCTGTCATTCTCACTCATAGGGACTCGTAGGGAGAAGGTCCCTCTTTGCTGAATGTACAACTGCCCTGATTGCTCTTTCCACAGGCAGCTTTCTAGGAGGATAAGGTGGCCTAGCACAAAGGGAATCCAGCCACTCTTAAAGCTGGGTGGCTTAGGCTCACTTGCTTGTGACCCCATTTTACCTTTTTTTCTTAGATTTTTTAAAAAGCCTCTGTGCAGCCCTTGTGATGCGAGTCTGGGCAATCAGACTGGCAGCAATGTGCTGTGGAACAAGGAAGCTGAGCTGCACTCCAGAGCAGTAAAACATAACACTGACATCGCCCCAGTTTCTGGCAAAGACTAGATAGATGGCCATTTCTTTCAAGCATGGATTGGGGCATAGGGGTGTTCAGCCCCAGCACTGCTATAAAGCAGGAGTCACTATTTTGAGCAAAGTGACATTTTAATGCAGCTAGGCTGTGGGCCATTTGTATAAGTAGCAAGGAATGTATGTGGCCTCTGAAAACATGTGCCTGGGAAAGAATCTCATATAACTCTCTCTTTCTGCAGGAGTGGTAGCAGTGAGGAGTAAACCAGTGTGCATGTCTTCATGTCTTCCCAAATATTTTAAAGTTGCTGAATCTGGAAAACCAGTTAGGAAGCATGTTCATTCAGAGGTCCTATGGGAGCCCTGTGCGTTCTCTCCATTCCTCACCAGCCAAGAGCTGCAGCGGCTGCATTCAGTGCAGACATCACATGTGAAGCCCATCAGGGCTGAGGGTTTGATTGCATTTGCTTTTCTTATGGAAATGGTGACACCAATCTCTCCCCTGATGGACCAAACAGAAGTCAACTAGCCACCGAATTAGCCTTGCTCAGTGTAGGACTAACCCTGGAGGGTAGTGTATTCTCTGAAGGCCATTGTCCTGAGCGAGTGCGACTTTCGTCTGGTATGGTTGCTCACGTGCTTCGTGTAGGAACTACGATGCAGAGTCCTCTAGCAAGAGGGCTGGATGTGTGCCTTTCCTCATAGTCTGTTTCTTTAAATGAGGACACTCCTAGGTCTTCCTTGACAGAGAAAAAGTCTTAAAGCTAAAGAGAAAAGGAGTAGTATGACTGTCACAGAGTGATGGTGTGCATGGTAGAGGGCTCTGTCAGAAATGTTCACTCACAGAAAGCAGATAATGAAGTGGCACACACTGCTTTCCCCCTTATTCCAGAAAGGAGGAATCTGTTGACCATCAGAGTCAGGCTGCTACATTATCTGTGCTCCTTTGTCCTTGGAATGAAGATTAAGAGCAGATTAAGAGATAAAAAGACTAGGTAGGTCAGCTAGCTTTTGTTTCTCATATGAGGCATTGTGCTGAAGGCATGTTCATAACCAGAATGCTGAGAGTTAACAAAGGACTGAGATGTTTTAATATGCAGTTAATTAGTTGTCATGCTTGATGTTCGATCACCTTTCTATTAAGTCTTCTGAGGGTGGACTTACAACACGTACTACTCATCTGTAAAACAGCTATAACAACTATGTATCATTTATGAATCCTTATAATTCATTTATAAACTTACTCTGTAGAGTAAAGTGGGATTGATCTTCATTTTCTTGCCTTTTTTTTTTTTTTTTTTTTTTTTTTTTTTTTACACGTACACTGACAGCCTCTCAGAAGCGGATACCTGCATGTATGGGCAATTGAACAGAAATGGTTCCAGGAGTTTCTGTGTGGCTGCTTGTTTTCTTTTCCAAGCTTTGGTCCTTGTCTTTGGAATATCGGTTTCTCTGCTGCTAAAGATGCTCTACAACAAGCTTTGGTACAAAAAGTTGTAAACTTATTGGAGCTGACTGGAACCTGGTCACTTGCTTGATCCAAAGTAAGGACTGTGTTTTGGATCTATGCCCTGCCATGAAAGCCAAAGTGTATCTGCCAAATTGAGGATGGCTTCCCCCCCAACTAAAACTCTGACTGTATGAGAGAGGTTCTCACTTTGGTTCATCCAGAATTTTCCCTTGTAGAAAACTTTTGGAGGACTTGCAGACACTTTCATTTAAATAGAAGGTGCACGGTTGGTACAACTAATGGTACAACTCAGGCTGTTTTTATGGCCACAGTTTCTGACATTCACCCGTACATTGAGAACATTGATCTCTATCAGAGTTATCACGTGCTGAACACCATGAAGTCACAGAGTAAACATAGGAGGGATTTTTCCTGTGTCATCTGTACACAGCCGTCTATCTGGCTGCGCCTCCACAGCTTTCCACACACCCCCTTCCACACTCTCCAAACGCAGTACTGAGCTGTGTGTCCCCTTTGCACTTTGGGTGAGGCGGTGCTGGTTTTGCCAGCCCAGAGCAGCAGCTAAAGAAAACACTCTCACCAACCGAAGGGACTAATGCTCTGGGCACCACTGAAACCGTGGTGTGGCATTGCTCAAAGAGGATTCACCACGGATGTTTTTAAAAAAACAACCCCAAAACACTGCCTTCGCATCTTGCACAAATAAAGATACGTTAGTTACCTAGCGCTCCATGAATATCCCAATGCACTGCTGGTGAAATCCTGAAAAAGCGATTCACGGATTTCAGCCACTCTGCCGGCAGGATGGGTCTCGGTTCCCTCATACTGGGGCGGCGCCTCCCTCGGGTTCCCCGCTCCTGTCCTGAGCCCAGGACGTGACGTCTGGACATGAGACTGAGTGGCCACTAGGTGCCAGTGTGGCTTAGTGAGACTCGCGTCCCAGAGGCGCGTACCTGGCCTTGCAAAAACGCGGGGCGCGGGAAGCGCCGCCGCCAGTGCAGGTGGCTCCACAGCGACGGTGTGGGGGGACCGGGCGCAGTTTGAAGCTTGCTGAGGATTTTCACCCCTGCCGATCCAGCTACACGTGCGTTATGCAGCCGGCTGCTGATGCTGGCAGGAGGCTGCCATGGCACCTGTTGAAATGGAATTTTAAAACATTTCACTCCCACTCTCCTTTCTTTCTATATTGGTCTTTTGGAAAAATGAAATTGAAATCTGTTTCCTCTCTCAGTTCCTCCCTCATTTTTTTTTTTCTCTCCCCTTTCTCTTCTCACATTGCTTGTGCATTTGACAGCTGCTTTTTAAAGGCAGCCTGTAAGTTTTCTAAACCAAAACACCCTGTTTTGGGTGGAGAGGACTGTAAACACTGGCAGGATTTGTGGAAGGCTTTTGCACGTTTGAGACACAGCTAGGGCAGGGAGGATGATGTCCAGTCCACATTAGTGTGGACTGCATCCCGTAAGTGCCTCTGTGCTGCCACAGGAGTCTGTTGGCCAAATGCTGACGTCTGAAGCCCCTGCGTAATTCTGTGCAAGCTGCTGTCCTGTGTGAAATGGGAGATATTTCTAGGCACTGGAGAACCTAATATCCCGTGTCTCTGAGGAGGGGGTCCACAGCTCTGTCCTGTGTCCCTCACCCTCGCTCGCGTGCAGCACAGTTGAGGAGTCCCAGTAAAAAGTGTCCCATTCTGGCACGTGCCCCCTCTGCCTCTGGGCATGTCGAGGAGGCTGAACTTCAGACCCCTGGTCCCCCCAAAGATGTCATTTCCTTCCTGCATCATGACTGTGCAGCACGGTGCAATGCCACACGGCCGTCCGGAGGTGACGTGGGCTCCACCTCGACTCCCTGGCGCGATTCCCAATGGGAGCCCCGGGGCTGTGGGGACACGATCGGACTGCAAAATGGCAAGGAATCTGTGGCTCTTGGGTCTGCTTCCAAGCGCCCTTCCCACCTGCCACAGGATTATTTCAGCTGTAAAAATTTATTTTCTAATAAAAGCCTTTACTCTAGGAATTCTGGCCAGGGGTAACTGGCTTTGGGGCCTTTATCACAAAATTCAAGCAATTTGAATGTTTCTCTAAAAAAACAGATTTCTGAGAGAGAAGTTTGGGTTTTTACTTATTTATAGAGGCAAAGTTTTCATGACTGGCCAAACCTAGGGACCTGAACCCCAAAGTTACCGATATTGGAGGCAAATTGGAAATTTTTAGATTTGAGGCAGTTGTTAAAAAACGAGTCGTCTTATGATGAGGTATACAAAATTGCATAACTTGGGGACATCTCATTTGTGTGTT